>JAJKFI010000062.1:5918950-5957069 GCA_029204185.1 Lerista edwardsae
TGTGTGTGTGTGTGTGTGTGTGTGTGTGTGTGTGTGTGTGTGTGTGTAAGCGAGCCGTGAAGCCAAGTTGACACCTCAAAAAGAAGCAGAAAGCGAAAAGCTGAGAACTGGGCCAAAGGGACGATGTTGTGAACTGCATCACCTTCCTGGTCCTGGGAGAAACTTAGAGGTTCTTCGACGTTCCAGACGGGCTCCTTTTTCTCAGCGTAAATTATGCCCACAAAATAACTGCAGATACCGAGGGCCAATTGTATTTGCTTAGCCTGCCTTGTTTCTTTGCCTTGCGTAATTATGGGGGCTAATTGGCAGATGTTCTCCTCTTCCTTTCCTTGCTTCTCTAAGTCTTTTTTTAAAGTCCAATATTCCCAAAACACCCTGCAGCTGACTCTTATCAAGCCAAAGAGTCTTTATTTGGAACTTGAGGAGTCTTGTCTGCTTTTGGTAGAGTGGCAGCTTCTTATGAACCTCCAAGCTCATTTTTTTTAATAAATGTGCAGAGTTTTTAGGAGAGCTGGGGAAGGGTGGGGGTCAGCTCTTGCAAACAGTTTATGGACCCTTCCAAAAGGTTTCTGAATTTTGGATGGGTATTCCATGTGTCCCAGAAGCTTCCTTTTCAGAGAACGGGTGACGATAAACTCAGTGCGACTCCAAAATTTTGCAGCTTGCTTTGAAAAGGGGTGGTGTGGTCATGCAGGGGCATTCATGTGCATGGAACTTGGCAACATCCTTCCGTCCATCGCAACAGATGGAGGAGGAGGCTCCCTGTCTATAAATCTACATGTCTTGTGGGCCTGCTTTCTCCTTTACCCTGTGCAGTGATGCTGGTGTCAGAGGTCCTTAATCCATGAGTTGTGTGTGTGTTTCTTTCAGATACTGAAGTACATGGATGGGAAGGTGAAAAAGGATGAGACGTCTCTCAAGTCCCGGGTTGGCTTTGTGCACCCGATGCATTCTTACAATATCTCCATTGCAATTAACAATAGTCAGGAGAGTGATTCTGGCAAGTATATCTGCACAGTCAACCTTCTGGATGAGACATCTCAGGACGGCAGGAACATTGGAATCCTCAACCTGACGGTTCTAGGTAAATGGAGCCGCTGTTTGCTTGCTTGCCCAGGAATAATTAGCTGTGTCCTCTAGGATGCTCACCTGGCTGCCTGTTGAGGTGTCCTTGATGCACAGCCACTACCCAAATGCACGGGCAGCACCTAAATAGAGCCCCACTGGATCAGGCCAAAGGGGGTGCATCTCGTCCAGCTTCTTGTATCTCACAGTGGCCCACCAGGTGCCTCAGGGAGCACACAAGATGCCTGCATCCTGTTGCCGCTCCCTTGCACCTGGCCTTCTGAGGTAGCCAACGTCTAAAACCAGGAGGTTGCCTGTACCCATCATGCCTTGTCCTACCTGCGATGGGACGTCTCCTCTAGAAATCTGACCGGTTCCCCTTTTAAAAGGCAGCCAGGCCAGACGCCATTGCCCCATTTTGTGGCAAGGAGTTCCGCAGGCTAACTGCACGACGGGCAAAGACATATTGGCTCTTGCCTGCGCAAGGAGGAAGCGCCGAACCAAATTACCTTGTGCAAAGCTTCAGAGAGCACCTGGTGCTGGCGCGCTGTGGAGCAAGCGCGTTGAAAACGAGTCGGGGTTCCAGGAGAACAGCACTGAGGGAGTTGCAGGCTTGTGGCGCTGCATCATCAGTGTGTTTCAGGGTGGGGTTGACTTTCAGAATGAAGCGGCCATGTTCACGATGGCCAGTAGGTGGTGCTGCTTCTTATCTCTAGCCATAACTGTTCACATGTTCACCTTGAACTGCAGATTCCCCTTCCAATATTAACATGCTTCCCCCCTCCTTCGTTTTGCAGTCCCCCCATCCATGCCGAGGTGTCAGATCCATGGAAGTCCCAATGTCGGGGGGGAATATCAGCATGAGCTGCAAGTCCTTCTCTGGCAAACCCAGTCCAAGGTACCGATGGAAGCGCACCAGCCCCGTCTCCCAGGTCTTCTTTGAACCTGCGCAAGGTACGAAATGAAAATACGCCCGTTGCCATGGCGAGGGCCACTGGCAACTTCTGGGGTCTGAGCTGGGCGGTGGGGCTGGAAGCATACTAGCAAACTAGCCTGGATCCAGCCTATGCATGCAAACTGTCTGGCGTGCATTTTTTCAAAACCCCGAGCTGGGATTCATGCAGAGACGCAGCGGGCAGATACCTGCAGGAACAGGTGAGCCTGTTGCAACTCTCCCCGAGAGTGAATAATCTTCTATATACTGTTGCCATTAGAAAATGAAGTATGATAAAGACACACACACACACACACACACTCACACACAGCTCCAACTCCATTCTCCCCCCCCCCCAATTCACTAATAAGGTGCCAAGAGGCTTTGGGCCAGTCCTGGTGCCACAGATGAGAAGGCGGGAACCACAGTGCATCTGAGGCTCTGAAGGTTGGCTTGTTGGTTGCCTGTGTTGCAGATCTCTTTGGGGGGGACTCTGAAGCTGACGAACCTCACCCTGGGCATGTCCGGAACGTACGTCTGCAATGCCTCCAACGACGCCGGCCATGCCAACTGCACCATCACCCTGGAGGTGAACCCAAGTGAGTGCCACTGTGCCATCCCACGGCATCGCTCCCCGTGGCTGCCAGCCTGGGGCGGGGGAAGGAGCCCTTGGCAGAAACGCCCCCCCCTGCTTTCCCCAGCCCCTCTTTTCCATCAGTGTCACGAGATGACAAGGAGTGGCAAGGAGTTCCACAGGCTAATTGCACGATTCTAGTGTGGTGCATGAAAGAGAGAGAGGAACGCCTCTCAATCCTCTGTCTCCGCCCCCTGCACCTCTATCATGATTGTTCACAAGGAGCAGCAAAGCACTAAAGCATCTTGATTAGGGTGGCTGGTTGTCTGTCCTGGCTCCCAAAGGTGGCAGCACTTGTGGGGACAGAAAAAGGCAAAGTACATGGGGGGGGGGCGGAGGTGCAAAGGACAAAATGTACACAAAGTACAGTGGATTCTCAATATCTGCAGTCCTCCTTTGGCCTTCCTCTGAAATAACAGTTGAGTTCATTATGCCGTGGACCAGCCACCAAGGTCCAGTCAATTAGCTTGGCCCAGCCCCCGAGGTCCAGTCAATTGGGCCAGTCAGTTAGCTTGGACCAGCTACTACAACCCAGTCAATTAACTGATTGGCTTGGACCAGTCACAGAGCAGCACTGAAGAGCACCATCAGTTTATTTGAACTTGAGGCTCCCCAGTGGAGCAGGGGCTCATTTTCGGCTGCGATGCCTGGATCACTCCTGGACAAGAGGAACTGAGCACAGCCCGTCTTTGTGGTGAAGCCAGATTTGGTGCCCTGTTTCTGGGACCCTTTCCCTCCTGCCTCTTCAAGGTCTCTCCTCTCTCCCTGCAGCTTTCAATGCCGCGATGGTGGCCGGGGCAGTCTTGGGATCCCTTATTGGGCTTGGCCTGATCATCTGGTTTGTCCTGCATATGTTCGTCTACCGAAGGAAGAAGAAAGACAGGCAAGAGGAGATGGCCAATGAGATTAAGTAAGAATCCCTGCTGGCTGTCAAGTTTCTCAGGGAGACGCACAGACCCAAGCCCCCTCCCTAAGTGCTTTGGGATGCTGGGACACCCCCCATAACATTTCTCAAGGACTGCAGTCTCTTCTTCTGGGACACACACATGCAGGCGTGTAGCTAAAGCAGTGCGGGGGGGGTACAATTTCCCTGGGCAGCAAGCTTTAGGGGGGGCAGCAAGCTGAGTTGGACACTAGTGGCCAAAATGGTGAAAACCTTGGTCTGTACGATTACTACCATCACGTTATATACCCTTCAATGCGGAATTTAATGTAGAAAGCAATGAAACAAACCAGAGTGTCATATCTCAATTCTGTCAAAAGGTATGGCCAAAAACCTAAAAAATGGACATACGACTGACTTCACTTCCTCTTGTGACTGACGTCACTTCCATGGCATCGTTTTGCTCTCGGCACTGGACTACACTTTAGTTAGCTACGCCGGTGCTCACATGCATGTGGAGGGAAATTTAGTAAGCTCTGCAACTGTTGTTTTTTTTGACTCTGTGGCTATTTCCCCCACCCACCCCTCTTTTGCAGGGAAGATGCTGTAGCTCCAAAGACGCTTTCCTGGGTGAAAAGTCCTGGGTCGGACGTTGTCTCCAAAAACGGCACCTTGTCCTCCATGAACACCACCCGGGACCACAAACCGTATCCGGCCAAGCCCGCCTCGGACACGGCCTCCATCACCACCGCCACCGGCAGCACCGTGGGCTACAAGCCGCCGTTCAGCCACCCCCGGAGCGGAACTCTCACGCCGACCCCCAGCCTCTCCAGCCAATCACTGCCTCTCTATTTCCCCCCCCACGGTCAATGGGACCCATTGCCATCATGCCAATGTGCCAGTCCACAGGAACACTCTTCACAGGACAAATGGGGCGCAACCCCAGGCCCCTCGCCAGGAGCCTGCTGCCCCCCCAAGGGCTAACCTCCTCCACCCTGTCGCGAATGGGGGCGGTGCCGGTCATGGTGCCAGCCCAGAGCCAAGCGGGATCCTTGGTGTAAGCAGTCACCAGCTTCTCCTCTGGCACTCCATCCGGCAGATGGCTCCGCAGCCAGGCAGAGGGACTGGAAATGCCGGCTCCGTGTTGCTTCCAGAACTGCAGCGCGCATTTCTGTGAATGTGTGTCTTACGACGGAGCTATTGTCACAGCATTGCCATAAAATGGGACTTACCAAGGACATCTGATGGGGCAGAATTCTCGTAATTCTTGAGAAGCTTCTGCAGTCTTTCCAGTGTTATCTCTCTCTCTCTCTCTCTCTCTCTCTGCACATGTCTCCTGTACCCTCTGAGAGCCTACTGGAAAGCAGAGATGTGCTGAATGGAACAAAATACCAGTCGGTCTTTGGGTGTCATTCATTCCCGTGTTTGACTTTTTAAACATCTGGTAGGAAAAAGCTGTACTGGGACAGGCTAACCTGCTTGGAAAGGTTGAGTCAGCAAGCAAAGTAACTCTTTTCTCGGGCTCCAGATGCCTTGTAAGGGAGGACAAAAGTTAGGGTGCAGCTTGGATTAAGTGCAGAGCTGTCTGCATTCCCTGTATCCACACAAGCACAGGAAAGACGCACACAACCTTTGCTTCTCTTTTTTCAACATGTTTCTAGTCCTCATGGCGGCAGTAAATGAACAACCACGAATGAGATCTTCAAAGGCGGAGGGAGGCTGGATTGGGACCAAGCTACTTGTTACATTGTGCATTGCATTGGTCTTGACTTGCTTGGTGCTTTTTCCCCCTAAATAGTATTTGCAGGAAGGGGGGGGGGAGAATGATCCAGAGTAGAAACACGGCATGAGGAGAGGGAATTGAACTGTTTGCCATAATTTTGATCCAGAGCCCCCATATAAGCTTAACTTGCATCATGCACACAGATTCCTCAGATTCAAAAATGGGACTTCCCATAGCGCAGAGTGAAGTCCGCACTATACCAGCTCTGCAATTGTCCAGCTTCTGTTTGGAAACGCTGTCTATTCCGACAACGCTTTTCTTTTTATTAGGGAGGGGAGGATGAGAAGCAAAAATTGTGGCTTGGGAGGCCCATAAATGGAAGGAAAAACAGCCCTTTGAGATCTTTCACTGGTGTGCTTTTTGCACGGGCCGAAGTGAAAGCTCTCCAAGGGCTTTTTTCACTTAGGCTTCTGCAAAAAAAAAAAAAAAAAAAAGAAGCATGCGTGCGAGTGTGTTTTGTGCAGTTCTGTCAGATGTCAGCTCAGTAACCATGTTCAGGCTGCAGCTTGTTTGACAAATGTGCACAAGCTCTCGCAGCAGGGCAAGAACGTCACCCGATTTCGTTTGGCTTTTCTCGTGCAAGGTGCAAAGCTGTCTTTCCACGAAAATCAGATGCCTTCCACATCCAGAAAGATCCCTTTTGATCCACCCGACACTGCAGCTTTCCTGTGAGTGACAGCTGAACCTCCCTACCACCACCACCAAAAATCCGACAGGGAATGACTTGAACCCTAATGTTAATTCTGGGAATGGAGACTGGGTTTTCTAATGTATTGTGTCTCCTGCCCCCAAGTGATTCTTACTGGAATTGCACCCAGAAAACTCTCCAAGGTCCTGGAAATGGGGCTAGATCCTGCTAATAGCAGGCAGAGGGATAGGCAATGGAATTATCCCTCTCTTAACAGGCCAATCCTCAGCTTGTGCAACTAACCTGTATTTAACATTATAGAATAACCCTTTTTAATCAGAATATCCCAACAGACTCTTAAGGACGCCTTCAGCATTTTAATACATATTGTGCAATTATAACGTTTCTTCCATGGACCTGTTCCAAGTCTCTTTTCTCCTTTTTTTATAAATGTATATGGTAAAATAATTTATACTTCTAGATATTAACAAGTCTGTGAATCCAGGCTGGAGCCCTCTAACCATTTTCATGCTGACTATTTGGGGGTTCTTTGTTTATGTGTTTTTAAAAAATGCAACAAGTCCCTTCTGTTGCGGGAGAAGGTAGGGAGGCACTGAAATATTTTTATGTACAGGTTCAAAAATGTATTATTTTCATAAATGATCATTAAAAGTATTTGGGTTTTTTATATTTAAAAAGGAGATTGAGTTGACTCTTTTTTAAAACAAACAAAAAAGGTCTTTTCACCCTACTAACCCTTTCCGTCAGGCTGAAGTTTAAATGAGTTAACGAACATTAAAAATCGAATTGAAATGAAGAATAGAAGTAACATTAAAAGGCAAGATTCCAACTGGGGGTGGGGAAACAAAAAGTGTGTGTGTGTGTGTGTGTGTGTGTGTGTGTGTGTGTGTGTGTAAACACCCAATTAAAATTAAAATCCATCAAAATACAGTTCTTTTTTCTTGCATCTCGACACAAATTTGGGCTCTTGGTAAGTGGTCTTCAACGTTTTTGTTACACAACCCCAAAAATAGACTGAGGAATGGGGCCCCTAATGTTGATTCTGCTCCCCTCCCAGGACCCTATCTGCTCACCCCCACCTGTCACCGCCTCTCCCTTCTCCCAGAACTACACTGTTGTTGTTGTTCAGTTGCTAAGTCGTGTCTGACTCTTCGCGACGTCCTGGACCGCAGCACGCCAGGCCTTCCTGTCCTCCACTAACTTCCGGAGTTCGCCCAACTTCATGCTCATTGCTTCGGTGACACTATCTAACCATCTCATCCTCTGCCGCCCCCTTCTCCTTTGGCCTTCCATCTTTCCCAGCAGGAGGGTCTTTTCTAAAGAGTCCTCTCTTCTCAGGAGGTGGCCAAAGTAAGATAAAGGTTTCTCCACAACCAAATGGTCTAGTCGAGACTGACTGTAGGGGGCGGTGCTCATCTCCATTTCAAAGCCTGTAAAGCCGACATTTTGTCCAAGGACAAGCTTCCGTGGTCATGTGGCCAGCGTGACTCTACGCCGTAGCGCACGGAACGCCGTCCTCTTCCCACTGAAGCGGTCCCTATTTATCTACTCGCATTTTTAGGTGCTTTCAAACTGCTAGGATGGCAGGAGCTGGGACAAGCAACAGGAGCTCACTCGGTTGCGCAGTCTTGAACTCCCAACCTTCCGCTCGGAAAGCCCAGCAGCAGTGGTTTAACCCGCTGCGCCACCATGTCCCACTCTAAATATTCTTCTGGGAGAGAACAGGAAAAGCTATCATGGAGTAGCACTAGCAACAGCTATCTTTCCACAATTGCTCTGATCCTGAGCAGGACTGGGACTCCAATGCCTGGGACACCAGATGACTCCCACTTTCCCAGGCGGTGCTCTATATATCGCTTTTCACCAAAAAGTTCAAAAAGTGGTTAATAGAGGAAACCAAATGGTGATGTGTCCCCAATCAAAGATACAGAAGAAGCGCCAGCAAACGGCCTCTAGAAAAGACCCTCTGCTGGGGTGAAAAGGGATAGTTTCTCCCTTCTAAATACAAAGGGGATACATGGAGCCAAGCTGGAACTAGGAATCTTTTCCAAGGAGAGCAAATGCCCTTCTATCATTAGCCCACAGCTCTTTATTTGTGGTTTTGCACCCAGATCCACAACCCAGTCATCCGATGGTAGTACATTGCTCAAGGAGCTTGTGTGCAGCATGAAACTTGCTGTAAAACAAGAACCGTTCCACACAAGTGGCCTTAGGCTTGTTCCCAGCTTATCTGGGGAATGCTATTTACTCTGGTGCGGACTGTATAGATGGTGCTTGATTCTTTTGACAGCTCTGTTAATCATTACTTTCCCCTGGGTGGTATTGGGTTTTTCTTTGTGGATGAAGAAACTTTAACTTTCTCTTTAAAAAAAAATCGCAAACATGTCCACTGTAGAGACAACATCTGTGTGCCAGAGCTGAGGACTCTTTTATTTAGGGTTATGTACATTCTGCAAATGGTTGTTTCATTTCAAGTCAAGAAATGCACAATAAAGACATTTGCACGCATGCCAGTCTTAAAGTATTTTTTACATACCACAATTTGCGATATAAATAGAGAACGTGCATTGCCCACAGTGCTCATTTGTGTTACAAATGCCCTTCCCTTTAGCCGTAGAGGAGCACAAAAAGGATGTCAGTCTCATCTAAAGATGTCACCCAATTCCTCTCTTGCTGAAATCTATATATATAAAAATGGACGTTTGTGTGTATGTATGTATGTTCCTTATGCAAATCTCCGTCCCTTGACCCACGGCCACGAAACTTGGCACACACGTTCCTTGCAGCCTGGAAGGAATCACTGCGGGGGTCAGACCCCCCTACGGCCCCCCGTTTTTCAGGGAGGGGGCCGGATCGTCAGGAACCAAGGGGATTGCATGGGGCTACAGGTCTGCTGCCACCCTGTGGTCACAGACGATTCTGCAGCAGCTCAGCTGAAACTGAGCAGAACAGAAAGTGAAACTAATATAAAGTGCTTGGCCTGCGTGGCCTGAGTGGGCCAGGGAGGAAAGAGCAGGATCCACAGAGTTCCAGCAGCCAGTCGGATCTGAGAGGGGCCTATGTCCAGGGAGCTCACAGGCCACCTCTGCCTGTTTCTCATACGTGAGGGCTGGACCTGCAGACAGTAAGTGGGACCTTCATGTTGCTCTCTTAGTTGATGCTGTCCCTGTTTCCTCATTCATTTCACAGTGATAGTGTGCATTGTGGGTTCCAGGTCATCAATACTGTTGTATTTCAGGGACGGGTTCTATATGTCTACATATGGATCTCACTATGTCATGCTTTTGAGGGAGGTTTGCATATTTGTGTGTATGTTCCACCATTCCTCTGGAACGCCTGGAACGATGTGCACCACACGTGGTGCACTCCTTCCTTACGATCTGGACAGATATACTGTGGGGGTAGGGCCCCCCATACGCCCCCAGAGGTGGGGGTGCACTGCAGAACACACTCATTCCTCCTCCCAATAGAGCCTGAGGATGATTTCTGCCCCCGGGCAACGCCGGGTCACAAAACGCTAGTTGACAATAAAAATGCATGGATCTGACCCCCTTCTGCACCCCAGCAGATCAGACCTTATACGATACAGGCATGTCTTTGGGCTTGGTAAATTGTGCCTGTTCCTGGGAAAATACGTATGTCAATGCTTACTTGACAATGTGTTATTGCACCAATTATTTTGAGAAGACACAAATTCTTCCCACCCTCCCGAAGGATTTTCAAGTATTTAACACAGTTCGTTTTTGGTGCTTGGAAAAACAAATCTGGGGCAAACCTGTATAAAATTTACGGTTTGTTAATATTTGATGCAAGAATTAAGCCACTTGGAACCCATTCAGCTGTCTGCATTCCTTGTCCTGGCTGTGCAATTATTCCTTGCCCTCTTGGCAAATCCCCACATTTCAGGGCTGATGAGCAGGCCTTGAGCTCCCGCAAGAAGCTGGGATCAGGTGAATTTGTGTGGTCCTCCTTTTTTTTTATCAGAACAGGCCTTGTGCTGCTACAGTGTGATTCAGGACCTCGCCTTGACTGTTTGCTTTCGCTCCCGCTCAAGATAAAGAACAGCCTTGCTCTCTTTCGGGAGAGTTTCGGCTCTGAAAGTAAGACCTGGGGAAAGGGCCTATAAAATGTTTTCTTCGGTCCCTTTCCTCCCCTGCTTATTCGTGGCCTCTATTTCGCTCATTGGTGAGTACATGCCGTTTGACAAAAAATATTGTGTTTTTATTTATTTTCTGTGGCATCATCCATGTACGAGGAGCTCATCACTGCCCGTCGGTGCACAAACGCAACATCTAAGCTGGTCTAGATCTCGGATGGAGACTCTCTGGGGGCCACAGCTGTGCTGCTTGAGGTTCTCTGGGGAAAGAAGATGGGAGGTATCAATGTCAGAAAAAAGGAAAAAATCTTTCCATGAGAGCCATTGGGAACGCAGGGGGAATTTGGGAAGGAGCAGGGGATTGAGCACGTTTAAACACAGGGTGCCTGATTTCTGCTCCAGATCTTTTGTTGCAAATACAGTCCAGTTTGTACCCATTTAATAACAGGAAGCAGGGCCGGCTTTAAGCCAATGTGACCAATGTCGTCACATTGGGCCCTGCACTTCAGGGGGCCCCACACTAGTAGGGTAAGCATACTGCCTGTGGCTGCAGCCGGGATCTCTGTGGGCTGTAAGTCAGTGGGGCGAGCAGAGCAGCTTTACCTTGGTCTCTCCCACCTGCCTCTGCCTCTGAACAGCCCCAAATGGGACACCTGGAAGCAGTTGGCAGTGATGTCATGCTGTCCCCACCAACTACTTCCACATGCCGTGCTTTGCACGTGGCATGAACAGCGCTCTTCTTGGTGAGTGGGGGGCCCCCGCAGGGAGGGTTGGGGCCCCGCAGGAATGCCCCACATTGGGCCCCACCGCTGCTAGAGCCGGCTCTGACAGGAAGACATTCTTTTTGATCAGGGCAGTTTGGCAGAGGATCCCATTGCTGGGGGAGATGGTGGATTCACTGTGATTCCATAGGATTCTCTGGAGATCTTCAAGCAGTGACTCAGCACTTGCTCAAGATGCTCTAGGAGGATTTGCTGCTACAAGTAGGGGTGGACTAGATGAGCTTTTGGGTAACCGCCAATTCTATGACCATGTATTACAGCTGTCCTTACTGTCTGGTCTCCCTGTCTCTGCCACCAGCTACTGTTCTTCTTTTGCCCTGGGGAGAAGGTCTTGTTAGGATTGTCGTCCTTGAGCAGTGCTTTTCAACCAGTGATTGTTGTTGTTGTTCAGTCGCTAAGTCGTGTCCGACTCTTTGCAAGCCCATGGACCACAGCACGCCAGGCCTCCCTGTCCTCCACTAGCTTCCAGAGTTCACCCAATTTCATGTTCATTGCTTCGGTGACACTATCTAACCATCTCGTCCTCTGCCGCCCCTTCTCCTTTTGCCTTCTATCTTTCCCAGCATAAGGGTCTTTTCTAAAGAGTCCTCTCTTCTCATGAGGTGGCCAAAGTATTTGAGCTTCAGCTTCAGGATTTGTCCTTCCAGGGAGCAATCAGGCTTGACTTCCTGTAGGATTGACCGATTGGATCTCCTTGCAGTCCAGGGGACTCTCAAGAGTCTTCTCCAACACCGTAATTCAAAAGCATCTATTCTTCAGCGCTCTGCCTTTCTTATGGTCCAGCTCTCACATCCATACATTGCTACTGGGAAATCAACCAGTGATACTCCACAGCAAAGCTGGGGGAATTTGGCCTGACTGCCACAGTGCCCATGTTGCATTGCCCCACGAGGTCCAACTCTGCTGGACGTAGAGCTGGTACAGGTGTTGGTGCCCCAGTGAGCAAAATGTGGCCACGCAACTGTCTGGCCCTTCAAAAGAGGCACGACCCTTGTTGCCTAATGCAACTCTCTCAGCTGACCGCACGGATGAACCAGCCTTGTGCAAGGGCAGGGTAAAAAGAGAAAGGTGGAGCTTGCAGTATTGATCCAGGAAGTGTCAGTGCTAGGGACAGGAAGGTGGCAGCCATCCAAGACGTGACGCTGGAACTGGCAACTTGTCCTACCCTTCCCTGCAGGCCACGGGGTGTGCGTAGAGGTGACAGTGCCGCAGGATCCGGTCATGCAGCAGAGAGGTTCGAGCGTGGAATTGCCCTGCCACTACAAGACCAGCGTGGACAAGAACTTTGTCCTGGAATGGAAGTTCGCACCTGGTTCGACATCACCTGAAAGCGGGGAGCAGGTAAAGGAAATTGGGGGGGGGGAAGTGGCAGGCTCAGGAAGGAAGGCTGATGGAAAGTGTGTTTGTGCCTCATTTGGGTAGACCAACCTCTGGCCCTGCGTTAAGAATTAATAGGCACGAATTGAAGCCAGGGGGCGGGCTTAGCGGCCATGTTTTTACACTCAAAACAATGCTGATTCCAAGCATTTCAGATTGCTTTGCTCGTACTGTTTAGGATTTAATAGTTTACTCCTGAAGTAAAAACTCATGAAAATAATGTGTGATCGTGTAGAAACATTACTGGTAACCTTATTATGATTTAATATGCAATTCCAAGGTTTAATTCCTCATAATTATATTACTGAACATACCGGACGAAATGCTACTTGCTGTCTATTTAAACTCAGATTGCACTGTTTGGACAGACATTTTTTGAAATCTTCACAAGCAAAAATAAAACGGCCATGCCCCATTAAAAAAATGTCTGTTAATGTTTAGAATTTCATAAGTATTACAGTAGGAAAATTACATTAAAATCTCTTCATGACACAAGTAGTTGTCAATATGAGAGTAATTTTTTTTTTACTTCTAGACTATTAAGAGTATTTTTTTTAACTTCTACACTCACCCCCCCTAAAGAAAAAAAACAAATTCTGTTAATGTTCAGTACTCACTGAACAGTAGTTTTATTGAACTGATGTAATGAGAATACATGAATCTTTCTGTGGAAATTAAATCCCATTTTTCGTTCAGCGATTCGCACCCCCGTATGCAGAACACGCAGGCATGCTTAAAGAGGTTGAAATTAACTTTTACACGCGTGCAGGGAGATTTTTATTCGAGAATTCGCAGCAATCCTCCTCCTTTGCGGCGATGATCTGAGTCAGCCATATTGTTCCGTCCATGGCTTCAAGAATGAGACGTCATGGCTTCTCCAGTGTATAATAACTCCATGGGATAGACACCAAGGTGGGTCCTCAAATGGCCAAATGACCTTCTCTGGGCAGATGCTGTACTTCCTGGATAGCGTGCTCTACAAGCCAGGCTCTCAGGAGAAGCGGTTGAGTCTCCTTCAGGACCCCCCCCACGCGGGGGGAGGCATCCATCAGGCTGGAGGATGTGCGTGCGTCGGACGCCGGCACCTACATCTGTGAAGTGAACAATCCCCCGGACTTTTACGGAACGAGTACCGGCATTATCCATTTGGTGGTGTTAAGTAAGTCTCCTGCTAAGGCAGAGTCCTGGGCTACGCTCTGGGCTACGGCTTCTCCCACTCAGATACGCAAGATAGCAGCCAGGTGTTTGGGCCAAGGTGTGTTCCTGGTCCAGAACGGTCATCTTCTTTTCCCCATCAGTGCCTCCATCCACGCCGGTGTGCAAGGGGACCACGTCTGTCTCGGTGGGGTCAGATGCCACGCTCACCTGCGAATCCTCCGAAGGTGTGCCAGCTCCAATCTACTCCTGGACACACCTGGATTCCAAGGCTTCACTACCTCTGTCCAACATGGTACAAAGTAAGTGGACAATTCAGGGGCATAGCTAAAGAAGTGCAGGGGGTGCAGTTGCACCGGGTTACACAAGCCTTAGGGGGGCACCAAGCTGAGCTTGACCCTAGTGGCCAAAATGGTGAAAAACCTTGGAATGTAGGAATGGTAGCATTGTGTTTAAACAACAAAAATAGACGTCAGTGGTAAAACCAACATACGAAGGCCAGATGTAAGCAACCAACCAACGTTTTCAGTGGCACAGACACACCCTGCCTAGGCAAACAGGCCTCGAAAAGTGCCAAAAAGCCAACAGAGAAGGTGCTAGATGCACTTCAGGTGGCAGGGAGTTCCACAAGATGCCAATTGCCACTGAGAAGCCCCACAGAGGCAATGGAACCGGCAGGAGGGTCTTGGAATTAAAATGTTTTGGTGCAATGCTTGGAGCATGGTGATGATTGCTGACTTGTGGTTTATGAAATGTGCATGTTGTTTTTCCAACATATAAGGCATGGCATCCAGGGTGCGTGTACTCAATATTATGTGTGCCATTTTTGGATTTACAGGTGATGCTCTCGGTACAATAACATATAGATGCTTTAGCTGCATCACAGGTATTTACGCAAAATCACGGCAGTGTTTGTGCAGTTCTGCTTCCTGTCAATAGAGGGCTGTGGCTGCCTGTGGATTGCTTTGATGCCAGCTAGCTGACCTTTCATTTTATTAGGGTGTGTGGCAGCCTTAAGAGAAGCCTGCCAGAACAGAGAGAGGAAGCCCACTTGCTCTCCTGTGGCAGGGAGTTCCACAGCCAGGGCACCACCACCACCACCTCCAAAGGAATCCTATCCACATAACCAGCCATGCTTTGAATAGAACGATGCCAATTCAAATTTGTTTGCAACCTTGTTTCAGCTTGGAGAATTTTCCTCCTCTTGCATTTGGTACCCTGGTGTAGTGTAGAAATTTGATAGCCTCTTCCAGCACTGGTCTATTTGAGCGGATTTTCCCCACTGAACTCCGGCTTTCATTTTAATGCTGTTATAATTCCACCCCACCCCCCTACCCTCCCACAGATGAAAAAACTGGGAAGTTGCTGCTGACCAACGTTTCCCTTGCCTTCTCTGGGACCTATCGCTGTGTCGCCTCCAATGAATTTGGAAAGGGGAGCTGCCAAGTGTCTATCCAGGTGACAGGTGGGAACAGATGTACTATATCAGCCAGAATATCTGATAACTCTTCTTGTTCATTTCCTCTTTGAACGTGGGGCAGGAGGGGAGCAATGGGGCAGGGGATTGGTGTTCCGGCAGGTGGGGCGTCCTGGGGAGGGGGGAAGAGTCGGGATGCACCCCTGCTAACTGGGCAAGAGGCACTTTTTCAAGTGATGTTCCTCTTATATTTAGCAGGGGGAGAGTAACTGTCCCTCTTCACCCCTGCGCAGTCTTTCTAGTGGCTGTTGCTGGTGATCTGCCTTTTTTTTTTAGATTGTGAGCCCTTTTGGGACAGGGAGCCATTTAACTTGATTATTATTACTATTTGCCTGTAAACCGCTTTGTGAACTTTGTGTTGAAAAGCGGTATTTAAGTACCTGTTGGTTGATTGATTGATTGATTGATTGATTGATTGATTGATTGGGCCTCATCCAACCCGCCATCCCCAGACCACGTGGCCCCACTTCCGGCCACCGCAGCATGCTCAGTTGTAGATCTGAGTAGCCCCATTGTGTCGGCTGGCATCTACTCCAGGATTAGGGATCCACATGCCCTTGCCCTGTGGAGGCTCCAGCCTGCTCCTAACCTGCGTTGGATACGGGGCAGACCAGCTGGCCTACCTGTTCCAGTGCAAGTTAGGATTGCACCCTAAATGTCGTTCTTAAGACCTAATTGTGTATAAGAGCGGAGAGCAGGGTACGTGGGATCACTGGGAAGAGTTGGGTTTTCCTTGGCTCAAGGTGTTCTGCATTGGCCATGCTTGATTGGAGCGCTGTCTCTGCCCCAGAAGAGGCTGTACGTCACAAATGAGAAACAATGCAGGTGCATTGGTCCAGGAGACCACCGTGCAAACAGTTCGCCCTCTCCTTTAGGCCAACCTCCATGAGCCCATAGGGACATGATGGCGCAGCGAGTTAAACCACTGCTGCTGGGCTTTCCGACCGGAAGGTTGGGAGTTCAAGACTGCGCGACGGAGTGAGCTCCCGTGGCTTGTCCCAGCTCCTGCCAACGTAGCAGTTCAAAAGCACCTAAATGCAAGTAGATAAATAGGGACCACTTCGGTGGGAAGGGAACGGCGTTCCATGCGCCACGGCGTAGAGTCATGCCGGCCACATTACCATGGAAGCTTGTTCTTGGACAAAACGCCGGCTCTACAGGCTTTGAAATGGAGATGAGCACCGCCCCCTACAGTCGGTCACAACTAGACCATTCAGTCGTGGAGAAACCTTTACCTTTACCATGAGCCTAGGGCACCATCTTGTGGCCGATTGGTAATCTGTTTTTTTTTTCCCCCTTGAATTTTGGAGTGAGATTTTTGTGTTAAAAACCTGTTTCTCTGTTGTTTAAGAGAGATCCACCACCCCTCCTGCATCTCATTGATTCCCAAGTTTAATAACACACCTAGGGGGTGTGCTCTGACAGAGAAGATCTTCTAAATAAATAAATTGCCAATACAAACTCTCTAGAGTTCCTCTATCTGTTTAATAGGCAGCCTAGTTTCCATGGTATCCGCGGATAACTGAAACCGTGGATACTGAATCAGTAGATGCCAGGGCATACCTGTATATAAGTAGAGTATGGGGACCCCCACCTTTCTGCCACACATTGGGGCATCCAAGGCAGTTTGCCACAGTAAAAACAGTACAGGGAAAATATTAAAACAATACTGAACCATTAAAACATAATACAATTAAAACAGAGCAGACCCATAATGGATCATGCAACAATTAAAATTACAGTCATTCAAAAAATTCTGATTTTTTTAAAAATGTGCCTACATCCATCACTTTCACTTCTAAGACATTCCTGATGAGAGTATCTTTTGTTTGCTACTTATCAGATGAATCCCTGCGCTCAATCTCTTGTAGCAGTTCTCAGCGCTGACGCCCAATGAGTACAAGGAAATTCTGGCCCTGGAGCCAGTTCTCATCTATGTCTTAGATGTAATAGGTGCTTGGTCCGATTTCAATTCTGGCAGAAAGACTGAAGTACGTCACACATGTTGATTGACGATGATCTGAAGATACGTACTACGGGGATATAATAAGTGGTTGGGGCAGTTGCTGTGCTGTTGTATTCCCTGTTTGTTGTCCGAAGTCCAACCAGTGTGGGCTACTTAGGGCTGGCAGAAGGGTCTGTCCCAGCCCAACTTGGAGATGCCAAGGATCGAATCTGGAACATTCCATACAAGCAGTGGCATAGCTAGGGCCTCTGGCCTCTGGGGTGCATAAATGTTTAGCACACTGCTTCTGATGGCCTCTGGCTCAGCCATCGGAGGTGTGGGCTGCCCCACTCAAAGCGTGGTACCTGGGAGAATTGGCACGCCTATTGCCACCTCTTTGTTATGCCACATCTTAAAAGTATCCTGAGCAATAACTGCTCTCCTAAATCAGACTGAAGCCTAAAATTTTTTGTTTTGAAAACTAAACTTGTTTTAGTTTTAAATAGCTGCTGGTTATTTACTGGCTGGAAGATTCGAGGTTGCAAGAAGTGTCTGGCATTAACCACTGTCTAATCATTTGTCATCGGAGAGCTGTTCAAGTATCTTGTGGAATGTTCTGGGCTCTCACTCCCACCTTGACGCTTGCGACTCGCATTTTTCTGACTCGCCTCCTCCTCAGGTCTTACCCTCTCCTTTAATTAGTTCTCCTTCTGTGGGCCGTTCCCCCCTTCCCAACTCTCTGGCTTTGCTTCTTGTCTGAGCGATAATTAGAACAAGAAAATGGATGGCATCTGTGCACGTCTGAAGGAAAAACACCATTGGCGGAGGGGGGGGGGGCGGCAAAGTGGCGGTACGAGAATGAGAGATAAATTAAGGCCAATTCTGGTGGGGAAAAATATATTATAGAGGATTGTTAGAATTTAAGACTCTTGTCGGATAGGGCAGAATAATTGTACGTTGGAAGAGACACTGTGATAAAATGAAGTGAGGTGTGAGTAAATAAATGATGATATCGTGAAGAGTCTAATAATTATTTGTGTAGCTTTTCTGAGTGTGTCCTTGCAACAGATCTGTAAGATAAGGAAGTATGATTATCCGTATATTGCACGTGGGGAGAAATGAGTCTGAGTCTGGTGAGATAATTAGCCGGTGGAACTCCCTGCCACAGGCTGCGGGGATGGCATCAGGCCTAGATGCCTTTAAAGGGGCATTGGACAGATTTCTAGAAGAAAAAGCCCATCACATGTTACAAGCCATGATGGGTATGTGCACCCTCCTGCTTATAGAAGTAGACTATCTCAAAATGCCACGTCCAAGGGAGCTGCAACAGGATGCAGGCATGTTGTTGCCTTGTGTGCTCCCTGAGGCATCTGGTAGGCCAGTGTGAGATACAGGAACCTGGACCAGATGGGCCTTTGGCCTGATCCAGCGAGGCTCTTGTGTTTTAAAGTCCTAATCTCTTAGCTGCAGCTTTTGGGGACAGGGGGCTAAATCGGGAAAATAGAGTAGGTCTAACAAAGAAAGGAGATCTAATTTTCTGAAACAAATTAGTGGTTTGCAGTTCTCGTGTCTATTTTTTATCTCTCTCAAATTTTGGAGGAAAAATGTGATGGGGAATTGGGAGCAAGTCGAAACCTCGCATCATGTTCACAATATTTTATTTTAACGGAATGGCTTTTCAAAGCCGAGCAGTTGGGGGGAGCCATATGGCGCGTCGTGGTGTCTCAAAGCATCTATATTGGGATAAAGTGGTGGGGAACGCTTGAGGGAAAAGAACCTAGGCAGTGTGGAAAAAGCAGGGAACTGCTGCAGAAATCGGAGAATGGGACATGCTTTCTGTGGGAGAAGAGGGAAAAGAAAGAAATTGGGTCTCTTGTTCCACTGTTACCTGCTCTCTACCCCAGAAGTGAAAGAGTTCAATTTGGGGTATTATCTGGGTTCTGTCTGGGTTCTGGTTCTCTTTGGAGATGGATCATGAAAGTGTAGCCCAGTGCAGAGGGCAAACAGCTGTGCAGGGGCGGACCTAGTCAAAATGGCGCCCGGGGCACCCAATAGAAGTGCGCCCCCGCGGTAGCCCAGGTCTACCCATTAGAAACTGCTGCGGGTAGACCTGGGCTCCGGAGCGGCCGTTTCTAATGGGTAGATCTGGGCTCCGGAGCCCAGGTCTACCCATGCAATGTTGCGGGGGCCACTGGCGCCCCCCTAGACAGCCCCAAGACGGCGCCCAGAGCTCGTGCCCCCCTGCCCCCTAGATCCGCCACTGCAGCTGTGCCTGGTGTTGTCTAAGCTCCTGTGTGTGTGTTCCCCAAAACTCAGGGGGGTGCCCAAGCTGGAGTGGTCGCAGGAGCTGTTATCGGGGTCCTCCTGGCTCTTTTGCTGCTTAGTGCAATCGTGATCTACATCTTACACTTCCGAAAGGAGAAGACAAAGAGAAAGTCTATGTCCATATACAGCGGGAATGAAATCAGGTGAGAGCAATGTGGTCTGAAAGCTGCTAAGTGTCAGCACAAGGCTCCCCCCCCCCCCATCGCTGGCTACAGCATGCCAAATTCTGCCCTCTTTACCCAATGATGATGGGGCGTAGCTAAAGAAGTGCAGGGGGTGTGGGGGTGTCATGCCCCTGCAGCCTTTTCTTCCCACTTCAGCCCAGCGCCGCCATTTTGGATCTCATGAAATTTCACAAGATCCAAGATGGCGGTGCCCTGGGGACCAGGCAGGAGGGGCCATGGGGGACATACTGCAGCACCCTTGTAAAAGTGCCGCAACACCCTAAGACAGTGTTTCTCATCCTTTTTCGCACTGGGACCCACTTTTTTAGAACGACAATCTGTCTGGGACACACCAGAAGTGATGTCATGGCCAGAAGTGCCATCATTGTGACTCCACAGCCTGCTGCTTTCCGGAGAAATGCAGCAGGAAGTTGGGTTATTCCTCAGCCATTTTCCAACTGCAAAGTGAATCAGAAAGAGAAAAACCAATTTACAACCTTGACACAAGCCAAACAACCACACAGTCCTCCCCTTTTCCAGCTTCCCATCGCTCCATGTTTTCAATATGGCTGCCCAATATGGCATACCTATGAGCTTCGTAACTCACCTGAAATTGTCTCGAGACCCACTGGTGGGTCTCTACCCACAGTTTGGGAACCACTGCCCTAAGATGTTGTGGCACACACTTTGAGAACCCCTGATCTAGGTATTTACCCATCCGCAACTCACTCAGGCGTCTACCAACTCAGTATCTGTGGGAGAGGTTCCCACGTCCTCAGCTGCTAGTCTGAAATGTAGCTTTAATATTTTGACATAAAATGGAGTGTGTCGTACATCTAACGTTCTGATTCTTGCAAGGGTTTTTTTTTCAACCATTCAGTCCTTTGAATGTGATTGCAGACATTTGCTGCATTAATTTATGCCATCTCCTGCTACCTCCATTCTAATAGTTTTGTTCTTCTTCTGAAGGGAGGATGCCACAGCCCCGGGAGTCCCCGAGTCCTCTCTGCTGGGCGGGGACGGCAAGGCAGAAAGCCATCACTCTGAAAAGTTCTCCTCCAGGCCAGAGTCTGCCAGCACCACCAAATCCCAACTCAACAATATGCTTGTCTGAGCATATTTTGGAATAGTTTTTTTTTTCCAGTGTTCTGTTTTGCTGCAGGGTGATTAGTTTCATCTGGAGACATCACAGCATCCGTTTTAGAAGAATCTTTTCTCTGTTGTCCCCAATCTGCCTGCGACGTTGTCATCCGTTACATAAGTTCTCTGATGCTTTATTCCTGGTTTCTTAACCACTGAATATGCTGTTGCTCTGTGTTCCCTGATTGGTTGGCAGACTCCTTTGTTTTGTGTCATCAAACTATGTTGCCTTTATTCTATATTACGATTATTGTGATAATCTATGTATTGTGGTTAGCTGCCTTGAGCTTGGGAAAGGCAGGATACCAACCTATAAATAAACAAATCCCCTGAAAGCTGGTTCTAAATTGATGCTAAATTCTGTAGCAGTGCCAGTTTTTCTGTCCTTGCAGAATTGCAATTGCAGAATCCGCTCTGCTCTGGGTGGGGTGGTTATTTTTTACCTTCCTGTGTGAGAGAGTTGCCTGGCAAGGAGGCAGAAAAGATCAGAGCTCTCCAGCGGGTGTTTTTTTTTTTTTTTTTTCATTTCAACATTCCTTTATTCACATTCCATCTTGGTAGAAGAAATCGCATGCAAAACCAAAACAAGATACTAAGAACAACAGAACTAGCTCCTGCCACCTATGGAGGGCTGTAGAGACAGGTGTGTTTGGGGTGGGGGAAGGAGTGTGGGGTTTCGTAAGCCAGAGGAAGGAATTTAAGTATGATCAAATTGTAGCTGAGTAAGCAAGAAAGGTTCCTTCCTGCTCAGAGCCAGCCTGATTTCCTGGAGCCTGACATGGATCACCAAATATTGCTCCTCCTTGCCTACTAGAGAGCAACTGTATGTGAGAGCCCAGTCCTTCAGGTGAGAGGGAAGGGTAGGGAATGAGCCATGAAACTGTGGCTACATCTGCTTTCTCAGCCGCTGGCCTGTCAAAGCACCTGGGCCAGTCTTCAGGTCTGGGAGACGGCAGCCCTTGTGAAGAGCAGAGCTTTAAGGTAAGATTTGGGGCAGTAGGTCAAGGGAGAAGAAGCAACCAATCCAGACACCAAGAATTGAGTTAGCAGCAAGGCTGGCAGGCGAAATGAATAGACAGGAAGGGCTACACATTCCCCAAAGTACTAGTGGGCTTCTCCATCCACAGATACCTTATCCACAGTTCAAATTATCCAGGGATCGGGGGCCCCTGACCTTCCTTTATTCTTACTTTGGGTCACTAAAAAGTCTCCTTGCTCAGGGGTGGGCAGGGGAGAACCCTATACTTTAATGTAGGGTTCCCTCTTATCCGCGGTTTTGGGTATCCACAGGGTGGGGAGGGACTGATCCGCCGCGGATACTGGGGGCACATCTGTATTGGGCCATCCACGAGGAGCAGTTTGCACAGGAGGAGGAGGATAGAGGTGAGACTGTCAAATTGAACCCATGCAAATGAAGGAACTGGAATGCTGGTAACAGAGCGCAGGTGGTGGAACTTGAGAAATGAAGAGCTCACCATGATCCACTGGCCGTAAAGAACCGGGGAATCTGAGACTGTCCTACAGCTACTGTTAAGAAAGTTCATCTTTTTTTAAAAAAAGAGCTCACTGCACAATGAAAACCATGGAGGACACCAGTCGGATTAATATTTCAACAGGATTACTGATGAATGGGAACAGTTGAGGAGACTGGAGTCATAAATCTAGCAGGACATATCCAAAGGAATCGCAGAAGCCATCGCGCGCAAAGGGATTGAGAGGCATGCCACATGCAAGGAACGGGGTTATGGAACACCAAGCTGAACATAAGGAAAAAGAGAGGGGGGGGTCTTTCTTCTCTGGCTGAATTTAGAAAATGGGGTTTTTCCAGCATGTTGGGGGTGATAGGAGCATGTAGTTTCTTCTCAAGTTTGTAGCATAGCCAAACACTAGCACGATGTGATGGGCATTATGTTTTCTTAAGTGTGCTGGTTTGACTGCACTTTCACAGCCCTGAAAACACATATCTGTTTTTTTTTTTTCTCTGCCTGAGACAGAGCTCTGGGGGCGGGGAATGCTTTTGCAAGTTTCCAGTAAAAAGCTGTGATGGGCACCGATTGGCTAGTGCCTGGAGCACCACCAATATACCATTCACCAGCACCAGCCTAGCACCACCACTTGCATTCCCCAACCACGGAACAGTTTTGCGAGAGTGTTAAAAATGATCTTGCATTTTATTTTGGTGGAAGGAAGGAAGGAAGGAATGCACGTACGTTGTGAAGCTGGGTCCTTCTCATCCCACATGAAAAAAAAATAGGCTGTGACTGAGAACATGATGTCTGTATTTTCACCACTTTGACCAGACTGCAGTGGGACAAAATAAATCTGTGGTTAAAATATATGCACTAAGACATATTAACACTAATATATTAACACTAATATATGCCATCAGCTGTCTGTCCCTAGTCCCTGATGGCCATGGCTGGAATAGAATGCAAAGCTGGGCAAAATTGCTGCCCACCTTGCTTATAACTGAGGCTTTGCAGGAAATGCCAGAAGACCCTAAAGGGCGGGGGAGTGGGAAGTGATGTGGATGTGGGCATCAGAAGGTGGGCTATGAGTTTTGCGAACAAATATGTTATATACTGAACAAGGGCCTGCCCAAGACGTCCCGGGACCGGAGGCAGACTGTCAAATGCTGCCACCCTTATATTGTGGAATGTAAACTGTTGTTCCTCCTCGGATCTGCAAAGCAAGAAGGGAACAGAGCAGAAAAGGAAGTCTGGGGGGGGGAGAGGAGAGTGGTGGGCTAGAGCATCTTGACACTCTAGGCCACCAGTCTTCTCTCCACACTTCCTCTTCAATTCCCTCTTCCTTTTTGAGTCCAGGGAGTGACAGGAGGAGAAACAGTGAAGGCAAGCAAGGGTACCCTATGACAATCTGGTGCCTAAGGCGACCGCCCCAGTTGGCCTTGTGTATGGAGCCAACCTGGTGTAAGATGTACAAATATATAAAAATCGGGGCCCTAAGGAACAGCTATGCACAGAAAAGGGATGGAGATTGTCAAAGAGGAATTCGTGCTACAAGAGGGGTAAAGTGGAAACTTGGTTAATTCCAAAGGGAGCATGACGACAAGGAGGATGATTCCGGAATCAAAGGCAGTCCAAGAGAAAAGAAAGGACAGCATTGCATCTCTTCTGTGATCAGTTTTGATGGGGTGGCGATTGTTCTTCTGGAAGTTGAAGGATGCTGTTCAGAGGACCAATCAGAAACATGGGTGTTCCATTCATTTCTTCTCCCTGGAGAAAAAGAAGAGACAATTTGGGTCTGGAGTTTCCGAGCTTTACTCAACAGGTTTTTTCTGGCGGTCTACCCTGCTTGTTCAGGACAAGATCACTCTCGAGATTGAGAACATGCTAGACTTGTCACACAACTCTGAACTTCTGGTTGCCAGTCGAAAGCCACCATTAGGAGCACAGGGTAAAGGGGGCTAGGAATGAAGGAGCTCGAGAGTGCTCTGGCATATTTAGGTGGTGTTGGCTACACTGTATATGGGGGGCATTCCATTTGTGGCCAACTTCCTGAAGTGGGGCATCACTCATGAGAACATAAGAAAAGCCCTGCTGGATCAGGCCAAAGGCCCATCTAGTCCAGCTTCCGGTATCTCACAGCGGCCCACCAGATGCCTCAGGGAGCACATGAGACAACAAGATGCCTGCATCCTGTGGCCACTCCCCTGCACCTGGCATTCCGAAGTTGCCTACTTCTAATATAAGGAGGTTGCACAACCCATCATGGCCTATAGCCCACAATGGGCTTTTCCTCCAGAAATCTGTACATGCCCCCCCCCCAAAAAAAATTGAGAGGCACCTGCTTGGCTTGGGCTGGGCCTGCTTGATAAATTGGGGAAGGCAAAGTCAGTTAGCAGGGTGGAGCCTTCTGTAAATTTAGTAGAGCCTATTTGGTAGTCAGTGGTGCTTGCCCAACGGCCTCCCGCAAATGGGCTGAGATTAACCTTTGACTATTCAGCCACCTGCGGGGGGGGGGGGGAAGCAAAGCACTGGAGAAACAGGATCAATTGGGGCAAGCTGCCACCCTCTATATCTGCTATGTCTGCTTTCATGAATACCATTAACATCTGAAGCAGAGATTTGTGCTTGCGTAGGAAGAGCCCTGGAGGAGCTGTAGAAGCTGCCAATATAGAGGCAACACACACTTATGCACACCCTAATGCAATGCACATGCACATGGATGCAGCACACACACACCCTAATGCAATGCACATGTCCAGGAAGTGTGGCTCATTCACAGTTCCTGTTTTCATGTGCATTATTTCTGGCCAAAGTGGCAGTTAAATCCCGGCTGATCTCTACAAGAACCTGCATGAATAGGTCACAAAAAAGTGTCCTCCTCCTCCTCGCCCATTCTCTTTCAAGGTGGGTACTGGAAAACTTGTATAGATATTTTAAAAGGAAGGGGGAAGCCAATTGCAGAAAATGGCATAATCATTTTTCCTCCTGGTTCCAAAACTGTATTTTATGGGGAAAGCTGCATGATTCTTGCAATATTCATGCCACAGTCATTTATTGCTAGGCGGGGGGGGGGGAAGAGCACTGCCTGAGATAATCTCCCCTAATTAGCATTAATGGTATTACTGAGAGGGGGAAGAAAGGATTACAGAAAGAGAAACTGACTCTTCATTTGCGCTTATCCAGATGATCAGTTCAAAGGAAGTCCTTGCTCTACTGAAGCGTTTGCTTGAACCCTTTGCAAGGGTTAGAGCAGTGTTATTCAAACTGTGGGTCAGGACCCACTTGGTGTGTCATGACCTGATGTCAGGTGGGTCGCGGAAAGCTGAGAGCAGCCATCTTGGAAACTGCAGACCTTACACTTGTTATATTCCTATATAAGAAATATATATATAGTGAGGTTTTTTATTTAAAAAATTGTTTTTAGTTCAGTGCTTTTAGATCGTATTTTGTCCTCATCTTGCTTTCTGTCAGGGATGTTTCATGGCTGCACCATTGCTGCTGTCCAGGAGTGCCAGTTTGCATTCCAAGAGTGTCATTTTATTACGTTAAAATGACAGCACTTCCTGCTTGATGATGTCACTTCCTGTCACATCACTTCCAGGGCAATGATATCACTTCTGGTGGGTCCCGACAAGAGTGCCATTCGCAAAAGCGGGTCCCGGACTAAAAGGTTTGAGAACCACTGCATTACAGGAATCTGTTTTCTAATGCAACAAACCCTGCAAATGTTTTCCCAAAGAAATTGATGGAAATTGTGCACTTCCACTGCACGATTGAGAATGCGGCTGCATTTTTGTGAGCATCAGGCGCATCTGTTGGATGGTGCCTGCAATGTCACAGATGATCAGGCATATGTACCATGACCATGCACACACCAGGTAGGATCACCAGCACTCTGCCCTCAAGGAAGGGACTCAAATGTGAGCAAAAATGTTTGACTCTCCAGATAGAGGGATGAGAAAACCCTTTTGTCAGTTTTTCATGTATGTTGTTGTCTTTGTCTCATCTCAGACACCCCTGGCAGTCAGTTCACATCAAAGGCTCTCTAGATGTGAGTCACTGACAATCTGCCTCCCCGATCTTGAAGATCCCAAACTAGCTTCCATAAGAAGAGGCCAACTGGAAGAGGCCAACAGTGCAATCCTATCCATGTCTACTCAAGACGTACGCCCTCTGAATTCCATTTGGATGCATGCCCAGGTAAGTGCACATAGGATTGTTGCCTGAGTGCCAAATGTGTCAATGCATCGCCAACTGTTGGAATATGCTTCTGCACACTCAGGGCGCAATCCTAACCTAGAGTTAGGCCAGCACAGTTAGGCCAGCAAAGCTTGGCTGGTGCAAGGGACACCGTAAAGTATGTTTGGACCACTCTCAGAGTCAGGGAGGATGGCGCACGTCTGTGTGCTGGCCTCTCTGACTCTGAGAATGGTCCAAATGCACCCTTGTGCCAGTGAAGCGTGTTTGGACCACTCTCTAACTCCAGGTTAGGAATTGCACCCTTAATCTCCTTATCAAGTATTTTATGTCTTCAAATGTCTAGAAGCTCAGCTAATTTGGCTAAAGATCTGTCTAGCCCCAGTATCCTGTTTCCAGCCATGTCCAGCCAGGAGAAAAAGCCCTCCCCAGAGACTTGCTCTCCAGCAAGTGTTATTCAGAGGCACATGGCAAAGGTTCCATTAAGCTAACTGGGCTAATTGCTGATGGTAAACCAAGAACAGCATCATCTTCTTTTAAAACCCATCTAGGCCAGTGGCATCTTGTGGCAGTAGATTCCATGCATCAATAATGCAAATGATGTCCTTGGGTCTACTCTGAATTGTCTGTTGGATGATCCAAGCCCTGGTGCTTGGAGAGAGGAAGGGATGTTTCTTTCCATGAGAAGAGCCGCACTGGATCAGGCCAGAGTCCATTTAGTCCAGTTTTGAGACTCCTAGACTACATGGGCCTTTGGTCTGGTCCAGCAGGGCTTTTTCTTATGGTAAATTTGGGAACTGCTTCTCTGTGTGGTTCATGCACAGGAATGCAAATAGTCGCCCCAGGCTCTAAACCGCACATCAAAGCAGTTCTTTGCTACAGCAAGATAGAAATCAGGATGTATTGTTTCAGATTTGTTGGGCTTCCTCCAATTTAATAGCACCTTGTCTAGATATGTAATTAGTGACTGTCGATGTTAAGGTAATTCCATTTTTTTTCTTTTTTATCCAACCCTATTGAGTCAGACTGCCCAATCCTATCCTGTGCTGGAACAGGCCAGCCAATTGGCCTGGCCTGTGGCCAACACAGAGGAGAAGGTGCTTGTCGTGCGACTCGAAGTAAGGGGATTTAGCCACCCCAACATGGCTACTCGGATCGGCACCAGCAGAATTGCTAGTGCAAATCCAAGCAGCCCCGTTTAATGCCAGGCTTTCTGAGGGGGTAGGATCCAGCCTAAGTCATTCAGGGTGCCATCCTAACCTGGAGTTAGGCTGGCACAAGTTAGGCCAGCAAAGTTTGGCTGGCACAAGGGCTGGTAAAGCGCATTTGGACCACTCTTGGAGTCAGGGAGGATGGAACTCGTCTGTGTCCTTTCACCCTGTCCTATTTTAGCCATCCTTTTAGAGCCCTTTATTGTCAAATGGGGCAACTATCTCCCTCGTTGATTTCCTGTTTCTGATGTTTTTCTAGGCACTTTCCTTGTCGGCCTTTTATATTTTTAGAACTATGCCTCTCAAATTATTTTTGCTTGATTGACTAGCACCCTCTTGAACTGATTATTATTGCACAGTTCCTAAGAGTTTTGTTGGCAGAAAGTCAAAGATTTATCATTATTGCTTTGCATTTGCATAATGCGTTTTTAAGTTTCATTTTTTTAAAAAACAAAAAACAAAACCCACACGTGTCTATTAAAGATTATTAAATTACGGTGAGGCATAGTAGCTAAGAAACTGAGTTGCAAACGAGCGCTGTCCTTCCCATCAAATCTCACTTCTTCCAAAAACTTATTTGGTGGCCTTAGGCAAGCTGTTCCCTCTCAGAGTACAATCCTAAATTAGACCAGCAAAGTTTGGCTGGCACAAGGGACACCGTATAGTATGTCTGGACCATTCACAGAGTCAGAGAGGCACACGGATGGGCGCCATCCTCCCTGACTCCGAGAATGGTCCAAACATACTTTACGGTGTCCCTTGTGCCAGCCAAACTTTGCTGGCCTAACTGTGCCGGCCAACCTCCAGGTTAGGATTGCTCCCTCAGTCTCCCCTATCTGCAATATAGGGATAATAATATATGCTCCAGGGTTCCAGTAAGGACAGCATGAAGAAAGTGCTGCCAATGGAATTTTAAAAAAGCAATTGCTGTTAAAAGCTCTTATCTCCGGTGGGAAGTAGCTTGAGATTGGAGATAAGAGCTTTTTACTGCAGCTGCGGAGAAGATCAGAGGGGCCTGCGAGCCTCCGGGACCCTGCAGGAGGCCAGTGGTGCCCCCCCCCCCCGATAAGTAAAAAAGCCTCTTGGCCGTAGCAGTGCTGCGATCTCTGCAACACCGTTGCTGCTGTCGGAGTGGGACCACACCCCTGAAAGGGGAATGCCTTGCTCCCTATTCCCCTGGTGGGTGGTGACCCACCAGTTTGGGAACCACAGCTCCAGGGGGCTTGGCTGAGAAGGGACTCTTGGTGGCATGCTGCTGCTTAAATCCCTGTCCGCTGTTGTTGTGGGGAATGTTTTCCTCTGGGTCACCCCCCCCCCCAATCGGGCTGCAGATCTGGACTGGCCGTGCTAAGTCCCGAGGCATGGGGCGCTGAGGAAGGAAGTTGGTATCCCGTGCGTTCTTTGGCACGCACAGCGGGGTCAGGAAAGAGGTTGGACACGTAGGAAGCTTGGGGAGAGTTTCAGAACTCGCCGTCTCCGTTCAGAGGAGGAAGTGGAGGAGAGAATGGCTCGGGCTGCCTCGCAAACAACACTTGCAGAGGGTGTGTGGGCGTCGAAGGACGCTGGTTCCTGCTATTTTCTGCCAGATGGCTCCTGATCAGTGCTCTCCCCGCTTGTTTGGTGGCAGGGGGCTCTTGTTTTTCACATGGCTGCTACCACATCTTTCCCCGAGCAGCTCGACACAGACAGCTTTCTCGGCGCCCTCCGGGAAGGGTGAATCATCTCCATGGAGTCCTGACGGGTGCTGCTCTGCTTGACGACACCCGCATGCCTGGCCCTCAGATCCCCCCCCCCTTAAACAGGATATTCACCGCTAGACACTCGCTGTAATTGCCAGTTCTTTCCTTTGCTGTTGTGATTTTTGCATCCTTAGTACATGCACGGGGTCGACTGTTCCAGCATCCCGTTTAGCCGATCAAATGCCTTCAGGATGCCCTCAAGCAATAATTTTGCCTTGCTGCTTGTCTCCAGCAACTGCTATGCAGGGGGATACAGTAACTTTGGCAGTTCCATCAGGCTGTTATGGTCGATAGACCTACGTGAAGGGATCTTAACCCCTTTCAAATGCGAGTTGTGACAGTGACCCACCACCACCACATCTCGTGGCAGGGAGTTCCCTAAATTAATGATGCACTGGCTGAAGGATTGTGGTACATCCAGAATCGACTGCCCCTTCATTGGATGATCCTTAGGGCATTCCAGCTCGGAAGTCAAAGCAGAAGGCAAACCTAGATCCTTCTCTAACCACAGAGCACTCCCTCTTTTCCAGCATCCCATCTTCCCACCTATTCAGGGCAAAACACCCTGCCTCGACTGCCCTGCACAGCAACTCTACCCTGTATTTCCTGCCCTGTATTTTCAGCGGCAGCTGAGCTAGGTGCTCCGTGACCCACCTGACACGGGCTCATGACCCCCGTAGCGGGTCCCAACTCACAGTCTGAGAAATGCCGAACTACAGCAGACCGCTGCCAGTGTGGATCACAATTGCCTGGAATCTTCCTTAATTCCAATGGTGTGAAAAATAGACAGGTATGAGGTACAGACACAACATTGAGGCGTTCTGGAAGTTAAAAAAAACCCATCTCACCCACAACTCTCAACCGAGGCTCAAACAGTGTGGGAGTTGGGGAAAACAGTTGCTGCCTGATTCGTTTGCAGATATCGCTTCTGGGAGACTTTAAGCTTCAGGTCTTTCCTGCACTAACCTGACTTTCCAATTCCACACGCTTGTAAGCGAGCGTTTTGCAATAGAGAGAGCGCTTCAGCTCTCCTTATGATGTCTGATGACAACAATCAACATTAATCTTCACCATCCCCATTTGTTTCGTGGTCATAGGATTGGCTGTGGTGCCCCGTAAAACCCCAGAACAGGCTGCAAGATACGGATCCCGAATGCCACCTGGGAGCTCATACTTAGAACAGGGCTGCTACATTGCCTCGCCCTCCTCCCCCTCCCATTGTGACCTCTTACAACGGGGCTGATTTTTGATAGTATTCAACACGTACCATTTCTTTGGTTTTTTGCAGGTTGATAGTCTAATCCAGGGGTTCCCAAATGGGGTCGGAAGCCACCAGTGAGTCGCGAGCCAATTTCAGGTGGGTCATGAAGCACCTAGAGCAGCCATTTTGAAAATATGGGAAGATGGGATGCTGGAAAAGGGGAGGGCTGTGTGGTGGTTTTGCTTGTGTCAAGGTCGTAAATAGGCTTTTTTCCTTTCTTTCTCATTCACTTTGCTATTGGAAAATGGCTGAGAAGCAAGCCAAATTACTGCTGCATTCTCAGGAGAGCAGAGACAGTTGGGTCAGCAAAGTTTGGCTGGCACAAGGAATGCCATAAAGTCAGAGAGGCCAGCACACAGATGTGTGCCACCCTCCCAGACTCCGAGAGTGGTCTAAATGCGCTTTACACAGCGGTGTCATCCGGCAACGAGCTGCCGGAACGCTAGGCGGGACTTACCGCCTGATTGGCTGCCCATCCGTGACGTGTCGCCGCCTGCCCGCCCGCCGCGCGGGCACCCCTGGCTTCGGAGGGGATGCCCGCTTGCCTGGGGGGCACGCTGGGTGCCTGGGCAAGCAGCGGAGGGGCGTGCCAACCGGAGGGAGCCTGCATGGCGGGCAGGCAGGTGGCAACACGTCACGGACAGCCTGTCAATCAAGCGGTAAGTCCCGCCTAGAGTTCCGGCAGCTCGTTGCCGGATGACACTACTGGCTTTACGGTGTCCCTTGTGCCAGCCAAACTTTGCTGGCCTAACTGTGCCGGCCTAACTCCAGGTTAAGGTTCTGCCCTGAGTCAGCTCCGGACCTCTAGCACATGGTCTGCCCTGAACAGCCCCCCCCCCCAAAAAGTGAGAGCTGAAGCACACAGAACAGTTGGTGGTGCTGCAGGGTCAGATGACTGCGACTGGACCCCCTAGTGTGCAACTCTTGGATGGGAAGTATTGTGATGCACTGGTGAGCACCAGAGCACACAACTTCTTGCACCATATCTGGCTTGGATTTACTCCATTGTACGCACCTTTTTTTTTTTCCTGCCAGGAGATGGTTTTAAAAATAGCTTGTGCTGATGTGAGGCATTCAGCCTGGTGTTGCTAAGGAAGAAATTAAATTCAAAACCAGGTTCTTAGTCTCCTTTGGGGAGCTACTATTGGTTTCCATGATAACTACCAGTGTGTAGGATTTGCCTGCCACCTAAAACTAGGACATACAGCTGTGACTCTTCGCCGTTTTTGCATTTGGGAAGTTTGAAAAAAGCTTCTGTGACTCCTTTTATATTACCTTCCAGCTGATTAAGCGGAGGCAAAAGGAGGGGGGAAGAGCATGAAGGTTAAAATTATCAATTCAGGTTTCTAGTGCAGTCCATCCACTGGGATCAGGCCAATTAAAATGGAAAGCACGTTGAAAATTGGGGAAAGTCAAGCACAGGCCAATTTCAGTACTGAGTCCAGGATCGCTACCTTTCATTCGCTTTTCGAACTGTAATAATTGCACGTAGTGTTCATACAAGGCTGGCCTTAGGAGCTGCAGGGCACAATGCAGAATATTTTTGCAAGGGCCCCCACTCCCAAAAGCCCAGCACAAATTAGGCCAGCTCAAGTTAGGCCAGCAAGGTTTGGCCAGCACAAGGGCCACCGTAAAGTGCATTCAACGACTCTCTGAATCAGGAAGGATGGTGTACATCTGTGTGCTGGCCTCTATCTCCAAAAGTGATCCAAGCATACTTGATTGTGTCTCTTGTGCCAGCCAAACTTTGCTGGCCTAACTGTGATGGCTTAACTCCAGGTTAGGATTACACCCAGTGTTATTATTCTACCGGAATGCTGGGAGGGACATCCGGGTGATCGACAGCCCGCCCGTCGCGTTCAACAGCGTTACGCCATTTGCGTAACCAATTACGCCGCTTGCGTACGTTACGCAAATGGCGTAACACGACGGGCGGGCTGTCGATCACCCGGATGTCCCGTCCACTGTTCTGGTAGAATAACACCACTGATTACACACTAAGTCGCTGCTGAGAAGCATCTGTCACTAATAATTGGACAGGGCCAATTTGTGGACACGGGGACAGCAAACTCCTCCAATCTCCCAAAGTCAAAGTGTGTTTCAGTGGCACAGAGATGCCCTTGTGGATTCTAGTTCTCCTATGGACAGGGGTGTTAAAAAATCTCACCCAGGGCTGCTGTTTTACATTCCTATACACAGGATAGAGCTGTACAAAATGTGGCAGTGAGTTTCAAACAAAGATCTTTCTCGGCCCTTGCTGAAGATGGCAAGGCTTGAACCTGGGATTTTCTGCATTTGAGGCAAATCGACACAAATTTGTCATTTAGGGCCCCTCCCCAAGAAAATATGTTGCAGTCACAGTCTGTTTTTTTTTTTCCTTTTCCCTAGCTTAAAGTTAAATGATACAGTAATTGCTTGGAAGAATAGACTATTGATTCTAAGATGCCTAAACTGTTTGATGTGCACAAAATCGCAAGACAATAACAGTAATGAGCTTGCTAATTCCATTTAAATACCTCCTCGGCAGGAATTAATCAAATCTGCATAATTTCCTCATTTTGGAGGCTTTGTCTGGGTATGAAAACATGGCTTTTCTTACTGAAAGGCAGGAACTACTGTTGGGGCGGGCTGGGGTGGGAGACAGGAGTGGAACAAGCTGAGATTGAAGACAAGCAAGATCTGGACAAAAGCTGCAGAGTGCTTGCGTCTGAGAAGCAACAAATTATGCGAGTGCAGTGTTGATTGTCAGGATCAGATCAGATAAGGCTGGTTGAATGTGACTTGACGCAATTGCACGCTTGAGGGATAGCAGGCATCTTTCAAAGGTGCCTTCCTGTGGAACTGTGTGGCTGGTTAATTGCATCTCTGTGTTGGCAATCCAGCACAGCTTTCTTAGGGCAGTGGGTGGTAGGAAAGTGGCCTCTTGCTGTGTTAACAATCATTGAAAACAAGAGCACATGTTCCCTGGAAGCCGCACTGCTTCCCACTGTCTCTTGGGCAGAGATTTGAGAAGTCTCCTGGTGTCCTCCAAGACACTGTTATAAACCAGGTTCAGGTGGTTGTGTCTCTAGAGTGTCAGTGGGTGGCTGAAGATTTTCCAAGACTTATCCTTGCTTTTTGGCTGGGAAGAGGCTTGGCAAGAATGTTTTTGCCTCCTTTTCCCCATTACAACCCTGAAGCAGTCGAAGCTGCTGCATTGAATTAATTTCTCTGACTGTGCTGTGACATGATCATATGAAAGGCCTCCTTAATGAGCAGATGGGGTTGTTCAAGAAATAACGAACTGCAGCACTGGGCAGTGTTGAATTGCCAAGAATTTTGGATTTATTTTTCAAGTTGCTAGTCCTGTTTGTCCCTTTTGAGCCTGATGTGATTAAGTGGTTAGAACGGCATTATTCAAACTTGGTGGGTCACAACCTGATGTCAGGTGGGTCACGGAAAGCTGGTGCAGCCATCTTGGAAAGTGCAGACCTTACTCCTGCTATATTCCTTTTATGCGTGTCAACAGTTTGAATTATCAAGTAAGTTTTTCAGCAAAAACAGGGTCTGCGAAATGGAGGAAAGAGGACTCAACAAACCAACTCAACGGCGGGCAGAGAGCTGGGAAGGAACAATTACTGGTAACGAGGAATTTGACTCCCCTGAAATCTATCTGGCAAGCCATGCATCAGCATCTGTTGTCAGTGAATTGAGTAGGAAGGGATGTCAAGAATCATCTCGTCTGAGTGTCTTAGAAAAATTCCCTAGAGACTGCCTTTAAAAAAAACCCTCCAAATTGGTACCTGGAATAAATTATACAAAAGGAGTGTATTCTGTTCTTTTGTGGTTCTTCTACTGTTAGACTTGGGGAGGGGCAAGGAGCAATGGTAAAGACTGAAGCCCTTGGTCTCAGCAAGTCCTGTTCTAAACAGGCTATGGCTTCATCAGGCATTGCCCCTATATCTTCAGTTTCTAGTTCAGTGCTAAGGATGTAGCACATGGTATAGAACATAAGAAGAGCCCTGCTGGATCAGGCCAAAGGCCCATCTAGTCCAGCTTCCTGTATCTCACAGCGGCCCACCAGGTGCCCCAGGGAGGCATGAGACAACAAGATCCTTGCATCCTGTTGCCACTCCCCGGTAAACAGCCATTGATACTCAGAGGACACCTTCCACAAATAAGGGACTCCTCTGGGTTTGGTGGATCTGTTATTCTCATAGACTCAGTGCTCATATTTAGCTGCCAAAACTGGGCACTTGGGTGGAACTTCATGTCCCCGGAACCATGGGGCCAACCATGTGCCAAATGTGCAAGTGGAACTTGGGAATATGGAACTGGGAAAGTCAACAGAGCAGGTGTACAGACCCACATGGATGTTGCCTCGCTGATGCGGCAACCCTGCCAACTGCATCAGTGAAGCATGGGTGCAACCATGTATGTGCGCAGGTATGCTCCAAAAGTGAATCGAGGAACACTATGGGGACCTGTGGGATGCCACGCAACACGAGGATGTGAAATGCAGTCTGGAGTACAGCAGGGAGGTTGTCGTTCGATGTCCTCAATTTTAGACCCATAAAGGGCAAGCTGTGCTGACCCACTTTGAAGCGTCTATTTCTGCTTCAATCTCAATTTGAACACACACACCCATTCTCTCCTTTCTTGCTCCCGACCAGTAGGCAGAAGAGCCACCCAGGCACTGCCTCAAGTGGGAGAAAATTCTCCAGGCAGCTGAAGATGAAGACAAGCTGATGATAACTTGCTAAAGCGAGCGAAAAAGCTGCAACTGGAGGCTGGGACAGCAAGGCGCAGTCATTTGCAAACCGTCTGTACGGTACTTCTATGTTTTCCTGTGCAGAACAGAGAGCAATTTAGGGCATGGGGTGGATAAGAAAAATAGGCAGGGAAAAGGACGAAAATCCCGCTCCTCTGGCAAAGTGACCTCAATTCAAATCGCATACCCCGGCCACATAGCTCCCGATAGTTTTGAAAAACCCTAGGAAATTAGTGCATAGTGTGGCTGTCAAAATATTGGTGGGAACTAGCTGCTCAGAGCCCATCTATTCCTCTATTTTTGATCATCTCAGTCCTGTACTGAAAGAACTGTAGCCAGAATAGGACTGCTTGCAAGGAAGATGGAAGTTGCAAGGAAAAGATTCCACAGGTTTGCAGAGGCTGAACCAAAGACGGCAAAAATGTCTACCGACATTTGGCTTCCTGGAGAGTCCAAGGATCAAAAATAGTCCAGAATCCTAGAGAGGCATCACTATACTGTACATTGGAACACACATTTCCTGCCCTGAAAAGAGAGAAGGGGGGGAAGGACTTCCCATTTTAACCTGAGTATAAGAAACAACTTGAATGGCAGAAAGGAAGGAAAGATTTCTGGGTGGATATAAGCAGGTTGTTTACACCTCAATGCCCATAGCGTAATCTATCCTATCAGTTTCACAGCCCATCCAAAATTGGGTCATGACCCACTGGTGGGCCATGGACCCATCATTTGGGACCAACAAGGATAGGTGCCATTGCTTCCAAGATTGGCTTGAGACACCTGCAGATCCCAGAAGTGAATCTAAGGGCTAATCATGAACCGTTCGCTATTTTAGGATGACGGAAACTAAATGCATGCAAAGTGCTTAATTTATTGAGAAAATTATACCTAGCCCACCCTTCCAACTCGTAATGTGCTGCTCCAAGTAGCTTGAGTGTCAACGAAAAGCAATCATGAGCCAAACACAGCACTGACACCTCCTACTGAAAAGCAATAACAACATGCTGGCAGATGGCTTACCTAGCTGCTTAATCCCCGTTGCGTAGGTCTCCCGCGCGAGTGCTGCTTGTGCATGCCGGATCCTTGCCCTTGCGCTCTCGCTCACTCCCTTTGATCTTCTTCCTAGTCATGTGTCCGCGGAAACTGGCCTGGATCTTCGCGGCCGCTGCATTTGCATCCGGGTCGTCCAGCGGGATGTCTAAGATGTCTTCGTCCAGCTTGGTGCATGCCCCTTCCTGAGACAGAGGTAAGAAGCCCAAATCAGCACAGGTTGACCCCAAGAATTCTTCCTTTTTGTAAAGTCCAATTTGTCTACTACGAAATGAGTCTCAGAGTGCAATCCTAGCCTGGAGTTAGGCCAGCAAAGTTTGGCCGGAACATGGACCACCGTAAAGTGTGTTTGGACCACTCTCGGAGGCAGGGAGGATGGCGCCCATCTCTGTGTTGGCCTCTCTGACTCCAAGAGTGGTCCAAACCTACTTTATGTAGGTTTTACATACTCTTGTGCCTGCTAAATTTTGCTGGCCTAACTGTGCCAGCCTATCTCCTGGTTAGGATTGCGCTCTCATTGTGTTCGATGGGGCTTAACGTCAGGTGGTTGTGCATAGAATCGTGGTGTAAGAAACCATAACCAGACATGAACTTCTTCTTTTTTTTCAATGTTTGTCTTTTACCCTAAGTTTGCAAAACACAAACAAAAAAGGCTGCGCTTATGCTATCTTAATTACAGCTTGCTTGACTTCAGCCCACTGTATCGTCACACTCCAAACAGCTACAGGTTTGTTTGAAATGACTCGCTTTTGTTGTCGTTCAGTTAGACAAGTGCTAAGATTCTGTTCTCCCCTTCAAAACAAAGGAAGCAGCCAAGACTGAGATGGAGATTGAAAAACCCAGAAACAAAGGAAACGAGGCATTTGGAAGAAAAGTGATACACTTATACATTGCATGGAACTCAACTTGTTGCTTCAAATGGTGATCGTTTAGGGATTCCAATGAAAAAGTAACACCTAGTATTTATATTGCCAGTATCAAGAGTTATTCAAGACTCTGGTCCTTCCCATTAGCTCAGTAATCTTTACAACAGCCCCTGAAAGTAGGCTAGTGGTATTATCCCCATTTTGCAGATGTGGAGGTTGAGGCTGCAAGATTAAATCGGTCCACCAAAGCCCACCTTGTGAGTTTGTGGCTGGGATTCAATTTGACCAGAGACTTCTCAGCGCTTGATGCAAGGGCAGATGAGACGGCCCAACCCAGGATCTACCGGACATCAGGTCATGACCCACCAAGTGGGTTACGACCAGTGGTGTCATTCAAATGATTTAGGAACAGGAACTCACTTTTGATTGGCACTTGTCGGGAACCTGGAACCAGCCACGGAGCCCGTGAGGATCCGGAACGCCCATTCTGGTCCGTTCCCCCTGAATGACATCACTGCCTTCACCCCCCTAGGAATCCAGAGTCGCTCCCTTTAACCCTCTGAGTGCCGGCCAGCCAAGAAGAAAAGCTCTTTGCAGAGGAATTGGGAGGGGGGAGGAGGGAGAGTGAAGTGGGTGGAGTCAGCCCTAATTTTAACTAGTGGAACTGAGTTCTCCCGCGTTCCCCCTGCATGACATCACTGGTTACGACCCACAGTTTGAGAATCCTGATCAAAGAAAATAAAAGCTTTTACCCCAAGTGTCTAGCCACGCTATGCCTCATGCGAGAGAACAAAGAGATGCTTCTGCCAAAAATACTGTAACACCAAACGGTGAACATTGGTTACCTGCCAGAAAGGACTTGCTCTCAGAAATCTACAAGAGCATCCATTAGGAATTGCTGAATGTGGACACTGCATGGACCTCAACAGCCTCTTCTGAAACACTTAGCTTCTCCTTTGCTCTCCCCCCGCCCCACCCCCGGGCACGGCTGTTCCTCGAGCTCTCAGTGATAAAATTAGACGATGCCTTTTTTAAAAAGTGTCTTGCTAGTTCCAAGCTATCCCGAAGATTTCATTTTATCTTTGCACTGATTTTTTTGGTGTGCGGGAGAGAACATACATCTCTCTCTCTCTCTCTCTCTCTCTCTCTCTCTCTCTCTCTCTCTCT
>JAJKFI010000062.1:5957079-5971999 GCA_029204185.1 Lerista edwardsae
TCTCTCTCTCTCTCTCTCTCTCTCTCTCTCTCTCTCTCTCTCTCTCTCTCTGTGTGTGTGTGTGTGTGTGTGTGTGTGTGTGTGTTTAAAAAATCTGTGCACTGGGTGTTGCCTAGTTGCCTTGCCAAGCATATCTAGCTCTTGAAGGTGCAGTTTCTCTGTTCCTCGCATACGATAGCACGGTTTTAATCCTGAAAGGGCTGTTCTGTCTGTAACTGACTCTACCATTATGGGTGCATGAGTATTAGTAATAATAATTATTGTTCTGACTTTGGCAGATAGTTTCATAGAAACCCCTGCTAAAGAGGCACCTTTTCAGTGGCGGGTCTCGTATTGCAGCTGGCATTGAGCATCTTTTCCAGGAGGCTGCATGACGAAGAGTTCTTCGGAACTCCAAAGGGTGTGCTTTTGAAATGCTGTGTCGTGCCTGTTGCTCTTGGGAAAGGTGATACTAGAACTTGGCCTTTGGATATTTTCTTCTGGGCCAATATTGACTGCCCAGGAGTTTTATAAACAATTGCCATCGGTATTTGTGAAGCACACCCCCTCCCTCTGCTGAATACCTTGAAGGCTGGATTTTTCTGGACGCTTTTTTGAGACAGGTTTAAAACAAAAAGTGCTCGCTGCGTTGGGTTGCATGCTTTCAATGTGTGTTCTGCGCACAACGATACACAGCTGGGAATGGTTATGTAACCCCATCTGCTTTTGGCAGGCAGCAATCAATTCCAGCATCCTGCTATTGACAACCCCTTTTGGGAGGCTGGTGGATTTTTATATTTTAGTCCAGTGGCACAGCTAAGGGGGACTGGAGGGGGCAATTTCCCCAGGTGCTTCACCTGGAGGGTTGCCTTTCTGAGGCTTGGGGAGGCTAGAAATGTGCCCGCAGGCATCAGATGGCATAGCTACATGTTGATGGATAAACCGGGGGGGGGAAGGATGGGGTACCACCATTAACCAGATGGGGTGTCCAAATTTTAGACAGTGCACGCACTCAGTGTGACAAAACAGGCATGAAATGGTTTGTGGATCGGCAGGAAGTGATGGCATCTGGTGATGGCATCTGATCTTGATGCCTTTAAGAGGGGATTGGACAGATTTCTGGAGGAAAGGTCCATCGTGGGCTATAGGCAAAGATGGATTGTGCAACCTCCTTACAAAGGTGGTGGGCTACTGGTACCGGGTGCAAGGGAGTGGCAACAGGATGCAAGCATCTTGTTGTTTCATGCCTCCCTGGGGGGCACCTGCTGGGCCGCTGTGAGATTCAGGAAGCTGGACTAGATGGGCCTTTGGTCTGATCCAGCAGGGCTCTTCTTATGTTCTTATGATGAAGTGCGAGAAAGACAAAAGACGTTGGTTCTTTGTGGTACGGTATGCAATTAACGTATGAAACGTTTGAAACTTTGTCTTATGGTAAATTTTATACCCAGGGAACATGCACCATGAGGGTGGGAAGTACATCAGGGTTTAAAAGATACAGCCCCCCCCCAATCTCCTGGCATAGTTTAGCATCCCACCCACCCCAAGCTATTTTTAAAAGGAAAGGAAATCTGAACCACACTCTTGCATTCTTTGTCATGGGCAAATTGGCCAGGAGGAATGAAACCAAAGACATCGTGGTGAAGCTGGGGGGTGAAGGAGGGGAAGGAGACACTAAATGTTGGGGGCGGGGGGGGGGGTTCCAAGCATAAGGCAAAGCAAGGGAGTAGGAGGGTGGCAGTGACAGAGAAGCAAAGGTCACAAGTCGAAAAGGACAGGAGGGCAGATAGGATGGGACAGGTGACAGTGAATTTCCTACAATATTGGACTAGAATGTGCTATAGCAGTGCAGGGGACAGATGCACCGTGCGGAAAGGTCAAACTTCTGTATGCCTTTGCTAGTCAAAAGTCAGCTGGAGCCTTGATCTGCCCCCTCTGGAATGCCAAGTGCCTGACCACGTTTCTACCCAGGTTGGTCAGGTTTCTTCTTTTTGGGAGGCTTTGCCCAGCTCAGACAAAAAGCAGCTCAGGGTGCAACCCTAACCTGGAGTGAGGCCAGCAAAGTGTGGCTGGCACCAGGGCCACTGTAAAGCGTGTTTAGACCACTCTCGGAATCGGGGAGGAGATCTGGCTCTGAGTACACCTTGCACACTGAGCACAAAGTTAAGCCAGCAAAGTTTGGCCAGCACAAGGGACACCGTAAAGTCTGTTTGAACCACGCCCGGAGTCAGAGAGGCCAGCACACAGACGCGCGCCATCCTCCCTCACTCTGAGAGTGCTCCAAACGTGCTTTATGCTGTCCCTTGGGCCGCCAAACCTGCCTGGCCTAACTGTGCCGGCCTAACTCCAGGTTAGGATTGCACCCTGATAAGACTTCCCTGCAGAATACACGACTGTCATGCAGGTACAGCTATTTAAGACAACAGGATTTTTGCCTCCTCCATCCCCTTTCCCCTATCTTGTGTCACTGTCTATATTGTAAGCGCCTCAGGGCAGGGACTTGTCTGCACCCACTATGTGACGTTCACCTTGCTGTATGAACTAGGTGCCCACGTTGCAACAAAGCCTCTTGGTGTCCTACTTTTTTTTTTTTTTTTTGCCCCCATGGCTAGCGGGAGAATGGCTGGGCTGCGACTTGCCAGAACAAAAGGTAGCAAGCCGTAACCCTATGCTTGGCTCGTGTTTCTCAGCCATGGGGATCGAGTGTGCACCACCGCTCCCTGATTGGGTTACCAACTGTCTCGCAGAGATGTCAGAGAGCAGCTTTTAGCCAGTGGATCATATTTAGCTCTCCCCACCATGCAAAACTTCTCTGGCTGATTTTTGAAGGTCAAGCCTTTCTTAAAGTCACAGCAGCAGAGCAGGCGGAGAAAGTGCGTGCGTGCGTGCGTGCGTGCGTGCATGCGTGTGTGTGTAAGCGCGCGTGTGTGTATGCATCTTTTTCCCAGTGAATTGATAACCTCACGTTACCGCAGTGCACCTGCCCCCTGATCATTGGTCTTTATAAACAACCTACCATGAAGCAGGCTAGGGAGGGTGCCTTCAGGGGGCAGACTGTGGGCTGGTTCTCAGGGGCAGCACACGGAACAGCTGTTGCTCCACTCAAACTGAGCGTCAGGGGAGTTAGGACAAACAAAAGAAAATATGTACTTAACCAATGTGTAATAAACCTGTGGAACTCCTTGCCACAGTATGTCTGGCCTAGATGCCTTTAAAAGGGACAGATTTATGGAGGGAAAGTCCACCAGAGGTTACAAGTCATAATGGGTGTGTGCAACCTCCTTATTTTAGAAGTAGGCACCCTCAGAATGCCAGGTGCAAGAGAGTGGCAACAGGATGCAGGCATCTTATGGTCCTGTGTGCTCGCTGAGGCATCTGGTGGGCCACTGTGGGATACAGGAAGCTGGGACTAGATGGGCGGGGCTCTTCTTACGTTCTTATGGTAGAGGACATGCTGTCTATGTTCTGAAGGTGCTGTCAGGTTCAATTGGAGAGGTCCCTGCTGGGAAACTTGGAGAGTCAATGTGCAAGAGTTAGGTGGACTGACTTGGTGAAAAACAGCTTCCCGTGTCTCGGTCACAAGCTAGCAGGACTTCTGAGTGCAGGATGAGGAGTGTTCGCTGTCCACCCACCCGCTTTCCTTGAAAGGAGACCCTGCACAACTCCTTACGGAAAGCAGCTGAGCTCCCAAGAGGCAGTTTGCCTCCACTGAGCCCACACCCCGGCCTACACAGCTCTCCTCCCCGCTCTGACGTCACAGATCCTCAAGCCCTCAATATGGGCAGAAGATTTAACTGAGAGGGTTAATGCCTCCGTTTGCCTGAAGAGAACAGCTGAAGATCTGAAGGTCGTGAGCTCGGGACTACCGGAAGTCTCTGTGAGCAGCAGACCTTGCAAACTGAGGCTGATTAAAAGCTGAGTTCCAGTTGCCTCATGGGAGGAGGAGTATGCTGGTCAGCTGTTTCCCTGGGGGAGCCTGGAAGCCTCTTATCAGCCAGCAGAAGACAGACGGGCGGCTAAGAAAGAAGGCCAAATCCAGAAAGAAAGATCTGTATGAGTGTCGTTCTTGAAAGATAGAACGTTTCTGTAAATTGTAAAAACAAAGTCTGCCTATGTAAACCCCCTTGAGTTACAGTCATTAGAGAAATCTAGTGATCTTAAGAAAGGCGGTATATAAATACAAGTATTATTATTATTATTATTATTATTATTATTATTATTATTATTTATTTATTTATTTATTTATTTATTTATTTATTTATTTATTTTGTGCCGGTCCAAAGTTCTGCTTTCTGCAAATGAGGGGCCTGGTTTGGACCCCACTTGCAACAAAATAAGACTCAGGCAGCCCAATCCTGAATGCCACGGTGCCAAATTGGAGACCGCTAGATCCTAAGGCCGCCAAGCCTACCGCCCGGGTCTCCTTGGGGAAGCAGTTGCTCACTTAGCCCAGGGAAGGCCACGGCAGCATCAATGGCTCTCCTCGGCTCTGCGCCCGTGTTTGAACAGGCGCAGAGCCGAGGCAGCAGAAGATCCTGCCTCGCCCCCAGGCCCAATGCTCCCCTCCCTCCATCCCATTGAATCTACTTCCCACCTGCACCCCTCCCCCGGGAATATTTAATGCTGGCTGGTAGTGCAGGGATGCTGGTCGGCCCAGTGCCAGAACCCCTTACTCTCTGGGTGCCATCAGTGTGCTTTAAGTCATGTTTATGACACCAACAGCCTAATCCTAACCTGCGTTGGAGCAGGCAGGCCGCAGTTTTTCCCACATTACACAACAGCCTAGGGTTTTTCATTCCCTTAAACACATGAACCCGGCAGGGTTTTTTAATTATTATTTAAAGGCAGGGACCCCTACACTTCTTACAGTTGCGTACAGGCGGAAATCTAGCAGATGAAGCTTTCCCTCCTAGCACCCAGAATATAATGATGTAAAAAGGTTTACCAGATGAATTTCTGCTTGTCTTGCAGTTGGACCAGTCACAGGAGCCTTATCAAACAGGGGGAAAAAAATACCCAACAACCGGACAACTCTATTTGAAATGCCCTGAATGTGTAAATACTGCAAGTACTTGTCAGCATTAAGGCGATGCACAGCCCCATTTCCTTTACCAATAAAAAAAAAAATGGGGACATGCTTGTAGCATGGTCCTCATCCCCTTGCATGCGAAATGCTCTTCTCCACTGGCAATGTGCTGCTTTCATTCATTATGCAACACCTAGCCTTCCAGCGATTTAGAGGCGGAGGGTATTTGGTTCTATTGGTTAGAGACGCCAGGCAAAACAAACTTGTCAAAATGTAATTGTGCTATCGTGTGTCATCGGCTGTTCCAAATATCCCTCGGAAGCTGCAGTGTGCAAAATGACACAGTTCTCAAGGCATGGGTGCCTTTGTGTTCATGTGCATGCAGTTTACCCACCACATGTGCACCAGGAACAAGATAAGAGTGCAACATTGCTGTGCATGCACGTATTTATGCAGGTGCATGCAATTTACCCACACATGTACGAGGAACAAGATAGAGTGCAGGATTGTAGCGCATGCATGTGCATGCAATTTACCCACACATGTACCGGGAACTTGATAAGGGTGCAGAATTGCAGCACATGAATGCATGAATGTGCATGGAATTTGCCCATGCATGCACCAGGAACAAGATAGAGTGCAGGACTGTAGCGCATGCATGCATGCATGGTGCAATTCTTGGGTTCTTCGGACAGTGCTGGGACAAGATTCTTTTCTGAAACCGTGGAGAGCAGCTGCTTGTCTATGTTGCCCCCCCCGAGCTGAGATGGGACCACAATCTGACTCAGTATAAGGCAATTTCCTCTGTTCCATACGTTCCCCGCCCACTGATTGAAGCTCTAGACACTATGGTGAGGGACTATTTTAAAATTCAGTCATTAGATTGTCCCTGAAAAGCAGGGAATTGCCATGGACAGCTCTCTGGCACAGCTTGTGGCCCTGTGTCCCCAAACACAACTTTCGAACGAAATGAGTGAACATGCTGGGAGGGAACAGAACAGACTGGACTATAGGCAGTGGTATAACTTGTCTATAGGCAGTGGCATAACTAAGACCTCTGGTACCCAGGGGGGGCACAAACCTTTTTAACACCCCCTTACCCTCTCATAACACATACACCCAATTTTTAACACCCCATATATTTTAGCAAGGCCATTTGGGGGCATCTAAGACATCCCTTCAAGGTGTGGTACTGGGGGCAATGTACCCTCTTACCCCCTTATAGCTATGCCACTGTCCATAGAGCTTCCAAAGTTCCAAGGAAGATGCTTTCACCAGAGTCAGCATCTTGGTTCATCTTTTAACTGCCCGCACTCCAGCAGCTCTCTAGGTTTTCAGCCAAAAGGTCTTTTCTCAGACCTCCTCAAAGAGGCCAGGGATTGAATTTGGGCCCTTATGCTTGCAGGAATTCCAGCCATTTCCCAAAGGGGCTGAAGTCAAGGTCTACAAGGGTCGAAGCACCCCAAGATAGACCAACCCACCTAAGCATATCCCGGCTTTGGCTGCTTTTGCCCTTCCAAACCACACATCTCCTTATTCTCATCAGGAGTTGCAGGCGCCCAAAGTTCAGTGTTTGGGGGAGTTCCCTTAAGACGGGGAGCAAGCCTCAAGCTTTGCTTTTCATTTGCAGTTGCTGCCAGTTCTTCTGGCTCAACCCCCTGCAAAAAGCCATTTTTTCCCTGCCTCTCTCTTTCTCCCCCGTTCAGGGACAGAAACAAGCAAGCAGCAACTCCCACACACAAACTATCAGTTCTGCCGGCCCCATTGTTGTTATTTCTGTGTGCAGTATGAACGGCGACTCCAAACCAGACTTCAAACCAGGCAGAGGAGGCAACTTCAAGATGTCCAGAAGCAGCAACCACTTTAGCATATACAAAAATAAAACACACACCATCTGGAAAGCGAAATGGACTTGAGAGCACTCATAGAATTGAGCAGATTTTCAGTACAACCATAATATCTCATAATTACAGAATTCAGGGGGTGGGGGTGTCATCACCTCCTGGCCCAAGGAGACCCCAGGGGGCGTCTAACCCCATGTATCAAGGGGGGTGGATTCAGGCAAGATCTATGGAATCAATTAAAATCACCCCAATGCTGTCACAGCCATGAAAGCAACTAGCACCCAATAGCACATTGCCCCTTGACTTTGATTCTCGCCCTTTTTTTTTTCTTTTTTGTGCATCAGAAAAAAAAATGTACAGGTATGTACGTACATTACAGCAGTCCATCCTGGATGCCAATGTGCGAGGGAGTTTTCCGGTCAATGGGAGCCTGGGATCCTGGAAAGGCAGGGAGTTGCTTTTTCTGTTCCACTTAAGAGAACTTGCTTTATCGCAGCACCCTCCCGAGCAGCTCTTTAGGCAGGTGCTGAAGTTGAGCTTATCGCCTGTGTGTAACCCAGTTCCTCTCCACTGGGGAGCTGATCAGACCTACTCAAGCAGCTCCAGTTCTTGTGCTTTTTAATTCTCTCTCTCTCTCTTGCTCTCCCTAGCTTATTTTACAGCAACTCCCCCTGCTTCCAACCCCCTTTAAAATACTTAAAGAGACAGGCAGCCTGGCAGTGGAAGTACTTGTGCCATAGAAACTCATGGAAAGCACAAGCAGTGCCCGGCATTTTCATGACCATGTGCCTTCACAGCAGCATAGAAGTGACTGGGCATTGTCAGTTAACCTCTGCCTGCTCCAGTGCAAAGAAAAATCTACTTTAAAACTTCCCATGTTTTCAAATGCATCAAGTTTTAATCTTAGTTCAGAGTTAGGGTTCGCCATCCTCCCTGACTCCGAGAGTGGTCCAAACCTGCCTTATGGTGGCGGCCAAACTACGCTGGTTTAAATGTGCCGACGGAACTTCCAGTTAGGATTGTACTCTCAAAGTGCTATATAAACGTATAGTATTGTTATCATATTGTTATCATTTTGGTGTGAAGCTTAAATGTATACACTTCAGTGTTAAGCACACTTTTCTTTTCCTAACTTGAACTAAACATACAAAACTGCCATTTGATTACTCAAACCATATTATTGGTGTGATCATTGTTGTTCCTCCTGTTCCGGGCAGGAGGTTGTAGTCGAGAGGGTTAAAGCCTCCGTTTGCCTGAAGATAACATCCGAAGGTCACCAGTTCAGGATCACCGGAAGTCTCCATGAGCGGCAGACCTTGTAAACTGCGACTGAGCTACAGCTGCCTGTGAGAGGGGAGTGTGCTGGGCCAGCCGCTTTTTGGTGGGAGCAGAAGCTGCTTATCAGCCAGCAGGAAGGCAAATTGTGTGGCCAGAAAGAAGACTACACCATGAAAGTACCATCTGTAGGTTGTATGTTCAGAGTAGTCTTCAGAGTAGAGACTGAAGGTGGGCCGGACTCCACCATGGAGTCACTATGAGTTAAACTACCAGGCCATAAGAGCAATGTAATAGTGGGGGTGTGCTATCGTCCTCCTGATCAAAAACTTGAAGGTGACCTTGAAATGAGGAAACAAATTAGGGCAGTGACCAAAAGAGACAGGATTGTAATCATGGGAGACTTCAATTATCCTCATATTGACTGGGTCAACTGCTGCTCTGGTCAAGAAAGAGAGACCGGATTCCTTGACGTGCTAAATGACTGTGCCTTAGAGCAGCTAGTCATGGAGCCGACTAGAGGACAGGCGACTCTGGATTTAATATTGTGTGGTACTCGGGACCTAGTTAGGGATGTAAGTGTTACTGAGCCATTGGGGAACAGTGACCATGCTGCGATTGGTTTTGCCATGCATGTCCAGGAAAGAGTGCAGAGCAAATCTGACACAAGAACCCTTGACTTTCGAAGGGCAGATTTCCCTCAGATGAGGAGGCTGGTTAGAAAGAAATTGAAAGGGAAGGTAAAAAGAGTCCAATCCCTCCAGGCTGCATGGAGGCTGTTTAAAATAACAGTAGTAGAGGCCCAGCGGAAATGTATACCGCAAAGAAAGAAGGGCTCAACAAGGTCCAGGAGGGTGCCTGCATGGCTGACAAACGAAGTTAGAGAAGCTGTAAAGAGCAAGGAAGCTTCTTTCCATAAATGGAAATCTTGCCCCAGTGAGGAGAATAAAAAAGAACATAAACTCTGGCAAAAGACAAGTAAGAAGGTGATACGGGAGGCCAAGAAAGCGTTTGAGGAATGCATGGCTAGCAACATAAAGGGGAATAATAAAAGCTTCTTCAAATATGTTAGAAGCAGGAAACCTGCCAGAGAGGCGGTTGGCCCGCTGGATGGTGAAGGAGGGAAAGAGGAGATAAAAGGGGACTTGGAGATTGCAGAGAAATTAAATGAATTCTTTGCATCCGTCTTCACAGCAGAAGAACTTGGGCAGATACCACAGCCCGAACAGCCCTTCCTAACCAAGGAATTATATCAGATAATGGTTAATAAGGAAGATGTTTTAGAGCAAATTGACAAACTACATATAAATAAGTCACCAGGGCCAGATCGTATACACCCAAGAGTTATTAAGGAACTAAAGAATGAAGTTGCTGACCTCTTAACCAGAGTATGCAACTTGTCCCTTCAAACGGCCACGGTGCCAGAGGATTGGAGGATAGCCAATGTCATGCCAATCTTTAAAAAAGGGAGAAGTGGGGACCCTGGAAACTACAGGCCGGTCAGCCTAACGTCCAGGGATCTGTCTTGGGGCCTGTGCTTTTCAACTTATTCATAAATGACCTGGAGACAGGGATAAGCAGCGAGGTGGCCAAGTTTGCGGATGACACAAAACTTTTCCGGGTGGTAAAAACCAGAAACGATTGTGAAGAGCTCCAGAAGGATCTCTCCAAGTTGGGGGAATGGGCAGCCAAATGGCAGATGCGTTTCAACATAGACAAATGTAAAGTGATGCACATTGGGGCAAAAAACCAAAACTTCACCTATAGGCTAATGGGTTCTGAGCTGTCTGTGACAGCTCCGGAGAGAGATCTCGGGGTGCTGGTGGACAATTCAATGAAGGTGTTGACCCAGTGTGCGGCAGCAATTAAGAAGGCCAATTCCATGCTTGGGGTCATTAAAAAAGGGGTTGAGAATAAAACAGCCAATATTATCATGCCATTGTACAAATCGATGGTAAGGCCGCACCTGGAATATTGTGTCCAGTTCTGGTCGCCGCATCTCAAAAAGGACATAGTGGAGCTGGAAAAGGTGCAGAAGAGAGCGACAAAAATGATTACGGGGCTGGGGCACCTCCCTTATGAAGAAAGACTGCAGCGTTTGGGGCTCTTCAGTCTAGAAAAAAGGCGCCTGAGGGGGGACATGATTGAAACATACAAAATTATGCATGGAAGGGATAGAGTCGATAGAGGGATGTTCTTTTCCCTCTCTCAAAACACCAGAACCAGGGGACATCCGCTAAAACTGAGGGTTGGGAGAGTTAAAACAGATAAAAGGAAGTACTTTTTTACTCAGCGGGTAGTTAATCTGTTGAACTCTTTGCCACAGGAGGTGGTGATGGCATCTGGTCTTGATGCCTTTAAGAGGGGATTGGACGGATTTCTGGAGGAAAGGTCCATTGTGAGCTATAGGCAATGATGGATTGTGCAACCTCCTTACAAAGGTGGTGGGCTACTGGTACCGGGTGCAAGGGAGTGGCAACAGGATGCAAGCATCTTGTTGTCTCGTGCCTCCCTGGGGCACCTGGTGGGCCGCTGTGAGATACAGGAGGCTGGACTAGATGGGCCTTTGGCCTGATCCAGCAGGGCTCTTCTTATGTTCTTATGTTCTTGAAAGATAGAACTTTCTTGTAATTTGTAAAAACCTTGTGTTTATGAATAAAGCCTGCCTATGTAAACCGCCTTCAGTTAAAGTCAGAGGAGTAATCTAATGACCTAAGAAAGGCGGTATATAAATATGAGTATTATTATTATTGTTGTTGTTATTGTTATACGTCTGTGTAGCTCACTGATGCCTCGTAAAAATTTCCTGTCCCAACAATTTCCAATCCAGTGTATGTCAGGAGATCTACTTAGCTGTGCTGGCACTCAATGCCTGTGTATGTCAATGCCTGGGTGGGGCTCTTATCCAATGCCATGAAGCTATAAGCCCTTACTGTATTCCTATGGGGGGCCATGATCCAGTTTTACCTACTCCCGTCCTCCTCTCTTTCCCCCTCATCTATGCACCAATCTGCATCTCCTCTCCTATCTTTCGTCCATTTGCATCTGCAGGGCAGTAGACTGACACTGATGCCCTTAGGCAAATGTCTCAGTTTGCCTCCTGCTGAGCCTGATAACTTCTCTCAGTTTCTATCTGAGAACGAAGTGCTTCTTTCCAGCCATCCTCTGCTTAATGATGTCATGTCCTGCCTAATGATGCCTTTCTGGCCCTCAGCAGGGGCCAGGGATGCTCTTTGGCCTGCCATATGAAATGAGTTTGACACCTTTGAGCCAAAATTCTACCTCCTGGTTCTTTGTAGAGTGTGTCCAAATAAAGCATCATTGCGATGGGGCCAAAATCACCGTTGGTCCAAATAGTTGGACTAACAAGGCACGGATTGGTCAGTGCATCTTGACGATGGTGCAAGCTCATTACAGCCATCCCAGCGCAATTAGCCACATGCTGGGAAAGCCAGGGGGAAGCTTTATTATGCCCAGCCTGAGAGCAGGAGGAGTCAGAAGGTGAGAATTAGCCCAAGCTGAACTGTGTGTGTTTTCTCTCATCTTGAGTCCCTGCCTACATTTTTTTAAAAAATTGCTTCTATAAAATAAAGGCTTGGATGTTGCTAAGCAACCTACAATTCTCCCACTCCATGTTGCAACTGTTAGGTGGCTTGTCTTTTCTTATCGCCTGGGGACTTATTTCTCCAAAAAAAAAAAAAAAAAAAAAAAGGTATTTGCACGGCTGGGTGCTGAAACCTATAAGGACTTAAAGAAACCCTAACCCCTGCACCTTCATCTGTAGAGCTGCAAAAAAGATTATCAGAAACAGGAGAACAGGTTGACATTCTGACTCTGGGAATATTTACTCAGAAATAAGAGGTTTGCTGGATCAGGCCCGAGGAGCATCTAGTCCAGCATTCTGTTTCGCCCCCGCCCCCAATGCCAATCTGGTGGACGAATGAGAAGGCCACAAAACAGAGGGAAACTCAGGGACACTTGGGGTGGCAGATTGGTGAAGGTGCTCATGTCAGTAATAGGGTATTTGCATCCTGGACGACTGTCCCAGTCAAATTTATTAGTTATTTGAAGAACTTGTATCTTGCCTTTCCTATACCAAAGCAAATGCCCAAGGTGGCTTACATGGGCAGGCTAGTCTAAACCACCATTTTAAAAGGTGGTGTGTTTTTTTTAACTTTTTTACAGTATTTTGTGATTCACTGAATCCTCAGTCCCAGATGTCACCTTCACAGTGTGGTTCTCTCCTCTGGCTGCGTCCCATTCAGCTTCAGCAGGCAATCGTAAGCCTCAAGGTTGTATTCCTTTTTTTTTCTTTTTTTTGCCAGCTGGTCTTCTTACCCATTCCCACACTGGCTAATCAGCTCCACAGTGACTCCATCCTGCCAGAACCGCTACTGCAGCTTGTCACAGCCGGGCATTCCGTCTCCCATCCAAAACAGGACCACAGATTCCTCTACTTAGCTTCAGGTAGTGCCATCCGCTCAACTGTCAGTCCAGACCTCCTGCCCGAACAGCCCAAGCATTGGTGTCCCAGGACATTTGTGTGTGTGTATGTCTTTACACATACAGACCCCTATATCTAGAGATGGGAGAAAACAGTGATAACAAAATAAAAACATGTCATTATCCAAATGAAAAAGGTATTGTTCTGGGGAAGAGGGAGACGGAGTCAGGTAAGTGTAAAAGGGTCATAATCAGTGGTGGAATCTACCTGCAAGAAAAACCAGAACGCAGGAAGTAGCTACCAGGATACACGGTTGATTGGCAGTTCCTCCGTGTGTCCTCGCTTCCCCTGCAGTCTGCTGCCTGCCTGCCTGCCTGCCTGCCTGGCTGAAACCTCTGGCTGCGGGCGTGCAGAGCGCAGGCACAGCCAGCCTCATTCGCATATTGCAGGGGCGTGCAGCAGCGATGACTGCAGTGGGCAGAGCCAGCCCTACACGGAACAACCGGAACGGCGTTCCAGAGCATCCTGGCTACATGACATCACTGGTCATAATTGCAGGTCAGGAGCTGTTGGGTGTGTGGCAATAATTGTATGGGTCTTCCTGATAAGAATGGTAAGGATTGCAGGGATAACATACATGGAATCCTTTGAACCTTCTCAACAGGTTTGGCCAGTCCGTGAGGCTGACTGATGCCAGCTGGGAATTGCAAAATGCCAGCAGCAGCAAAATGGTGGTGCAACCTTGACATCCAATCCAAGGAATTCCAACCTTGCTCTCCATCTTTGGGGGGGGGGGAAGTGCTAGGGACCTTCTAGTGGACATTTGTTGGATAACATGTTTTTGGGACAAGCAAAGCCAATGTCAAGAATTCCAAGTTGTTCATTTGAGATGCGGAAAGTGTTCACCGTGAGTTGATCAGAGCAAAAATAATATCCAAAGAAACTTGGTCATGGGCTAGGGTTGCTGTTACTACTATTAGTAGGGTTACTACTATTGTTGCTGTGGTTGTTTTTCCTAAACTGAAATTGTATGCCTTTAAACAACAGCACGAGACACACACACAGAGAGAGAGAAAACAAACTGATCAAGCCTTCGGCCGCTTGTTGATTTTCTGCCGAACGGACAGCTGCCAAGGGCTTCTTAAGAAAGTGGTGATTAGCTAGGAGATGGGAGGTGTCTTCTTCTTCTTGTTGTTGTTGTTGTTAAGAATACTTATGTACCATTTTTCAACCACAGTCTTTCACAAAACGGTTTGCATAGTAAAAGAAGTCAATACATACCATGGTAGTATCAGGTCTAATGCATGAAAAATAAAATACACATTGAAATGAATGGAAACCCACCAAACATTGGCTCGCTCCCTACCTGGTGCTTGTTTGAGAAACACCATGAGGACAAACTGTTACGTTAAAAACACTGAACAAAAAACAAAATGAAAGAAGAAAAAGTCTCTTGAAAATTGAAGCTGTTAACACTCACCAAAGGAATATAGCAAGAGTCAGGTCTGCAGTTCCCAAGAGGGCTGCTCCTAGCTTTCTGCAACCCACCAGACTTCAGGTCACGACCCACTAAGTGGGTCCCAACCAATGAGGTTTAATAGCAGGAGACGGCATGACGTCATTTTCTTGAAGCCACATCCGGGCACCTGCGGCCATATTTGTTGACTCAGTCAGATCATTGCCACCAAGAAGGATTGCCGCGAATTCACGAATGAAAATCTCCCTGCACGTGTGTAAAAGTTAATATCAACCTCTTTAATCATGCCTGCGTGTTCACACTTTATTTTTCTGCCTTTCATTTTCTACTGTAATATTTATGAAATTCTGAACATTAACAGAATTTTTTTTTATGGGGCATGACTGTTTTATTTTTGCTTGTGTAGATTTCAATAAAGTCTGTCAAAATAGTGCAATCTGAGTTTAAATAGACAGCAAGTATGTTCAGTAATATTATTATGAGGAATTTAACCTTGTAATCTATCTATATAAAGAAGAGCGTGGGTTTGTGTGTGGATGTATGTATGTATGTATGTATGTTTCGCATAGGCTCCGCAACGCCTGGAGCGATTGGCACGAAACTTGGCACGCATACACCTTGCGGCCTGGCGACAAACACTGCGGGGGTTGGGCCCCTCTAGTGCCCCTGGGGGTGGGGGTACGCGGGGGTTCCCGCGGGAAGACGGCCGAAAACGGCTGAAATCGGTGTCAAGTCCATAGTTTCCGAGGTCACCAAGACGACTGGCGACGCTCCCGACGCCGTTGGAGTCTGGGTTCGCCCCCCCTTAACGTGGGGGGCAAGAAGGGGTGCGAAACACAACGTCCGCCATGCCCTGCTGGAACGCCTGGACCGATTGG
>JAJKFI010000062.1:5972009-6022723 GCA_029204185.1 Lerista edwardsae
CCCCCCCTCGATGTGGGGGGCAAGAAGGGGTGTGAAACACAACGTCCGCCATGCCCTGCTGGAACGCCTGGACCGATTGGCGCCAAACTCGGCATGCGGAAGCCTAGCAGCCTGGCCACAAACACTGTGGGGGTTGGGGCCCCCTAGCACCCCCAGGGGCAGGGGTGCACAGGGGGCCCCACATGAAGACGGTCAAAAATGGCCGAAATCGGCATCAAATCCACAGTTTCCGGGGTCGCCAAGATGAGTGGCGATGCTCCCGACGCCATTGGAGTCCGGGTTCAGCCCCCCCTCGATGTGGGGGGCGAGAAGGGGTGCGAAACAAAACATCCGCCATGCCCTGCTGGAACGCCTGGGCCAATTAGCACCAAATTCAGCATGCGGAAGACTTGCGGCCTGGCCACAAACACTGCAGGGGCAGGGCCTCCTACCATCCCCAGGGGCTGGGGGTGCGCAGGGGGTCCCACATGAAGACGGTCAAAAATGGCCGAAATTGGCGTCAAGTCCACAGTTTCCAGTGTCACCGAGACGACCGGCGACATTCCCGACGCCGGTGGAGTCCGGGTTTGGGCTCCCCTCGGCACGGGGGGCCAGAAGGGGTGCAAAACAAAATATCCACCATGCCGTGCTGGAACGCCTAGACCGATCGACACAAAACTTGGCACGCATACACCTTGCAGCCTGGCAACAAACACTGCGGAGGGCAGACCCCCCTAGCACCCCTGGGGGTGGGGGTACATGGGGGTCCCCACATGAAAATGGTCAAAAACGGTCAAAATCGGCGTCAAATCCACAGTTTCCGGGGTCGCCGGGGCAAGCAGCGATGCTCCCGAAACAGTTGGATTCTGGGTTCGGGCCCCCCTCGGCGTGGGGGGTGAGAAGGGGTACAAAACAAAAGGTCCGCCATGCTGTGCTGGAATGCCTGGAGCGATGCGCACCAAACCCGGTACGCGTGTGCCTTGCGGCCTGGTGACAAACATTGTGGGGGTCAGGCCCCCCTGGCGCCCCCAGGGGTGGGGGTACAGGGGTCCCCATGTGGGAACGGTAGAAAACAGATGAAATCGGCATCGGATCCGTAGTTTCCGGGGTCACCGAGGTGAGTGGCGACGCTCCTGACGCGGTTGGAGTCTGGGTTCGGCCCCCGTCAGCATGGGGGGTGAGAAGGGGTGCAAAACTCATAAACACTGGAAGATCATTTTGTTACCCGGGCAACGCCAGGTAACAAAAAGCTAGTTGCATATAAATCATAATAAGGTTACCAATAATGTGTCTACATGATCACATGTTTTTATTTTCGTAAGTATTTATTTAAGGAATAAACTATTAAATCCTAAACAGTACGAGCAAAGCAATCTGAAATGCTTGGAATGAGGATTGTTTTGAGTTAACTAACATGGCAGCTAAGCCCGCCCACTGGCTTCACCTCACAAGCATTAGCGTGTTAAGGGATGCCATCTCCTGCTATTAAACCTTCTTGGTCCCAACCCACAGTTCGAATAACACTGTTCTAGAAATACCAAGTGATGCAGCTATGGACCCAGCCAATGGGCTGCCTAGGGACAGAGGAGGAGCGGCTCACCTCTCCACTGTTTTCCCACCACTGTGCACTGCTCCGCTCTGCCCCCCTGTGGGCAGGAGGGCCAAAAACCACTCACCTCTCTGAGAGAGGAGCCGCCTTGTCATCACTCTCCTCCTGCCCCAGGAGCACCGCACCCGGGGCCTTTGCCTCCAACACATACCTGACGATAGGCCTGCGACTGAAGTTATGTAGGGAAGATTCTGGTCCCTATTAGGTGTAAGACCAGTAATCATGGAGAAAGCAATAGGATGTTTCCTAACAACCAATACACGTGGAAACACATTGCACTACAATTAGTACCTCCTACAAGTCAATCTGATACAAAAGGAGATGAGGTTAGCTTGGAGCAATGTGTTCGTGCCAAAAATGTGCTGGCCCTGCCACAAGGGGTGTGTCAAGAACACATCGTGTGGAATGGCATTCGCATCTGATGTTTCCCAAGAATGGCTATGGAGAAGACCTTGTTAAGGAAATGGAGAAACCAGGTTAGACGCTTCTATCGTTGGGTGTGGGCAAAGCCATTCCCGGCCGGTGCTAATTGATGGCAGCCCGGAGGGAGTGCCCTCTGAGACCTGCTTTGAACTTGGTGCTGCTCCACATTAATGATGCGACGGGGATGATGAAAGGTGCTTATTGCATTTGCAGGTGACCCAAAACCGGGCGGACGGGATGGCTTACATAGTTGAGAGTTAGGAGTGGAAGACCAAATCAGGATTCAAAATAGTCTTCGATGCTAATCCCTGGGCTCATATCAACCAGATGAAGTTCAGTGGAGACCCAAGTACAAACCCTGGTTTCTCCCAGATTTGTGGGCGGGGTTTCTGGGTATTGCAACAGCCATGACCCGCAGGGGTGGGGAGGTGGGGTTGTGATGGCCCAGCCATCTGACCAGGTACCTTGTCCAGCAGTCCCACTAATGCGTCATGGTGGAGGGTGAGACAGAATAGGGAATCTGTTGGTGTATCTCTGCCATGCTGCCCAACAGGCAGATCCCTGCCTGAGCTGATAGGGAGGGGCATGGCAATGGAGAATCTTCACCGGTTAATGCAATAGTGTCCATTCAGAGGCCCTGGGGACAGTTGTGGGTCATGATTTCATGGCAACCATGGATCTGTCTCAGAGGCAGGGGCAATCTGGGGGGGGGGGTTTCAGCGCCCAGGGGCAGACCTTCAGGGATGTGCCCCCCAAGCAGGAGAGCTCTTCCATGTAATCTGTGGCCTGCTCCATTTGGCCCCATTCCATTAGGCGGGGAGGAACACGCAGCAGCTCGCTATGATGAGTGAGCTAAGCCCTGCTAACTGGGCAAGAGGCACTTTTTCAAGTGGTGTCCTCTTATATTTAGCAGGGGGAGAGCAATTGTCCCTCTTCACCCCAGCACAGGGTCTTTCTCGTGGCTGTTGCTGGTGGTGTTCTCCATTCTTTTAGATTGTGAGCCCTTTTGGGACAGGGAGCCATTTAGCTTTATTATTACTATTTGCCTGTAAACTGCTTTGTGAACTTCATGTTGAAAAGCAGTATATAAATACTAGTGATTGATTGATTGATTGATTGCAAAGTGCTCGCAGATGAGGCCGATCAGATCCAGCATGATTTGGACACCACAGGAGTAGCGCAATGCCTTGCATGCCGGGTTTGGTCATCGATGGGTTTTTCATCAATGTGGGTCCCCTGACCTGCTTTGAGTCCCAGCCTGTGCTCGTCTGAGGTCTTCAAAAGTTAAAAAAGAAAAAGATTGTGACCCACCTCCTGGTTGTGATTGCAAAACCAGAAGTGGGTCGCAATCTTTTTTAAAAACTTTTTTAATGCACAGGGAGCTCTGCAGAGGGGTCCGCAAGGGGCGGGCGCTGGTAAGTCCCCTCAACCCCAACCTATGCCCAGCGATCACATCGCTGCCATTCCCCAGCCCCCGCCCCTTAAGGGGACACAAGCAGTGCTCTTCAGGCTTGGGCGTTGCAACACCCCAGTTTGAAAACCACTGACTTAAGGTTATGCAATCCACAAGGTGCTGTTGTTTTTTTCTTCATTTTTATTGTTTGAAATGGTGTGTGTGTGTGTGTGTGTGTGTGTGTGTGTGTTTATCACTTGTAAGGACACTTGACTGCCCTCATTGGGAGAAAGGCGGGGCATAACTTGATTAGCCATATAGATAAATAAATTGTCTGTAATAAGACAGGCTTCTGGAAACACCCCAGAAAGCAGGAACATTGCTACGTGCACTGCAGATCGAGAGAACGATGAGAGCTTGGCTGGGGCTTAGCTGGATTCTGGGGCTCCTTTGCCTCTTGTTCCTCGTGCTTTGGAACAAGAACCGTAGCAAGAATCTGCCACCCAGACCATCTGTCTGGCTTTTGTTGAGAAACCTGTGCTCCCTGAAAGAGGTCTCCGTGCTGCAAATGCTCTTGAAGGTGAGTTTTGGAGCCAGCCTCCCACTGTCCTAGGAAGCAGGTGCCAGCTTAGAGTTGAAGCTGGTGGAAATTAGCTCATTTCCTTTTTTTATTATTTTATTTTTATTACAACAAACTCACAACTACAAATATATAAAGAGCCAACAAAAACTGAACAAATATACACTAAATTCAGAATATATAAAGCAAGCATAGAGTAATACATCGAAATTCCTTACATCCTCTATGAAAGATTGTGTCTCTTGGCCAGCCTTTTATTCTTTTCTTTAATGCTTCCTTTTTTAAATTCTCCTTATCATTTATTTTAATCCCCAGCAAAATGTTTTCGGTCTAAATTCATTTTAAACCTAACTCCAGGTTAGGATTGTGCTCTGAATCGGGCCAAGGATGTAAGCAATTTAGATGTCGTATTCTGCGCTTGCTTGATAGAGTTCTGAATTTAGTTTTCATTGGTTTGTTTAGTTTTTGTTGGTTTTTATATATAGTTGTCGGTTTGTTTCAGTTGTTGTACACCTTTAAAACACCAAGCGATCTCATTAGGCGACAGCCGTAATTGTGAATGATGCACAAATCAAGAAGCATCCTGTGCACACAAAATCACGGTCTCTCTTTCCTTCCTTGGCCGTCTTTGATTCAGCTGCGGGAACAATTGGGAGATGTCTTCTCCTTGAAATTAGGATCCCAACCGGTGGTTGTGCTGTGCGGTTATGAAGTGATCAAAGCTGCCTTGGTAGAGCAAACAGAGGACTTTGAGAGTAGACCCAACCTTCCTGTTTCTGAGAAGACGAACGGCAGCTATGGTGGGTTATCCTTTCTTAGTGTGTTAGGTCAACCAGAGGTTTCAATGCACTGCTACTGCTTCATAGTTATTTAGCACCCAATATGTGGTAGGTCAGAGAGGGACGTGGTGGCACAGCGGGTTAAACCGCTGCTGCTGGGCTTTCTGACCGGAAGGTTGGGAGTTCAAGACTGAGTGACGGAGTGAGCTCCCGTGGCTTGTCCCAGCTCCTGTCAACCTAGCAGTTCGAAAGCACCTCAATGCAAGTAGATAAATAGGGACCACTTCCCTGGGAAGGGAATGGCGTTCCGTGCGCTACGGCATAGAGTCATGCTGGCCACGTGACCACGGAAGCTTGTCCTCAGACAAAACGCCAGCTCTACAGGCTTTGAAACGGAGATGAGCACTGCCACGACTGTCACGACTAGACCATTCGGTCGTGGGGAAACCTTTACTGCTTTTTATTAGGTATGCGTTAGTTATGTAATCTTTTATGTTGTAAACCGCTTTGAGCACCCAGTCTGGCCTTCTGGGAGGTTTACCGCCCACAAGTTCCCGGAGGCTCAGCAGAGAGGGATTTTGAGAGATTTTAAGGAAGACGTTGCCTGTTATCTTTTCTATCTGTCAGCCTGACTGAAGGTGGTTTCTGTATCCTTCCCCTCTCCACGCCAGGGATTTCTTTCAGCAAGGGGGAGACATGGAAACAGATCCGTCGCTTTGCCGTCACCACCCTTCGCAGCTTCGGGATGGGGAAGCGGTCCATCGAGGGGCGGATCCAGGAGGAAATTGAGTTCCTGTTGCAGGAGTTCAGGAAAATGAAAGGTTTGTGTGTTGCTCGTGCCTGATGAAAAGAACACTTGCGCTTCTGCCGAGGGAGGTACCTGCTGGGACATTAGAACAGTATATAAGCCCAAACGCGTCTCATGCCTTAGAACGTGCAGGTGTGCCCCTGTATCCACTGCGTTGGTATCCACAAATACTGGGATGCCCCAACTTCTTGCTGCATTCTCAGGAAAGCAGCAGGCTCTGGCATCACAATGATGGCACTTCCGGCCAGGACATCCCTTCCGGTGGGTCCCAGACAGGTTGTCGTTCTAAAAAGTGGGTCCCAGTGCTAAAACATTTGAGACCCACCATCCAACCCCCTTCCCCTCCAGCTTTCCCATTGCAGTACCAGACAGGCCCAGCTCCACTCTCGTCTTTCCTCTTTCCCTCCGGCAGGCTCCCCCTTCGACCCCAGTTTCCTCTTGCGTTGCTCTGTCTCCAACATCCTCTGCTCTCTGGTTTTTGGGGAGCGCTTTCAGTACGACGACAACGACTTTCAGAGATGGCTCAGTCTCATCGAAGATAACTTTCGTCTGTTCAACTCCATCTGGGTGCAGGTGAGCTGGAGGAGGGCTAGGAATGGGCGGGAGAAGTCCTGCTGGGCACTGCAGATTGGTGGGTGGTGACACTTGACCCCAGATATGAGATTTGGATGTGTTTCCAATTGGGTTTTGCCTGCTGGGTGGTGTCGACCTTCATACTAGTGATTCAGGCCTAGAAGCAGTGATGTCATGCAGGGGGTATGCGGTGGTACGCGAGTACCAGTTTCTAGGATTATGGTTGGCCCCGCCCATTCGCCCACCCACTCATTGACTCCGCCTCCTGCAACATTTGAATTTCCTGCACGTTTGAGTTGCCTGCCTGTTGGGTCACTTTAACATGATGCCAGGCCTCCTTAACATGTTCTGGGGGTGCTGTGGAATACTGTTGCAACTGTTGGGTCAGTTTACAATTGTCTGAGGCTTCAAAAAGGGCTTTTTTCATGTCACTTCCTGCCATGACATCACTTCCGGCTTATGATGTCACTTCCGGTGGGCGGGTCCCGACACGTGCCAATTAAAAGTGAGTACCTGTTGTTAAATCATTTAGATGACACCACTGCCTAGAAGCAGTGAGTCTCCCAAACCAGTGGTTCCTAAACGATGAGCAGGGTCTCCCTGGGGAGCCGCAGAAACCAGCCAGAGGATCCACAGAACCATCGTGGAAAAACTGTTGCCTATACAATGTACAGCTGTGCCCCTGGTATCCACTGTTGCAGTTATCCATGGATATTTGGGACACCTATTAAAAAGACAGGGGAGCATTAAACAAATCTTTTTTTTACCTTGCTGCAGCAAAACCACTGATGTCCCCCTATCTTTAAAAAGGAGTCCCAGTATCCATGGTTTCAGATATCCACAGTGGGTCTGGAACATAATCCCAGTGGATACCAGGGCATGCCCGTATAGGACTGTCGCCCTAATGGGGAGCAGGAACCAATGGCCCAGAGGTCAAATGAGTCAAAAAAGTCAGACCAGTCCTACCAGTCAACACAGTTTGAAAATCACTGCCCTAACCCCAGAGAGACTAGACTGGCAATTGTGCGAAAGGATCTCACACCCCTCTATTACCCTTTACATGTTAAGCTGCTTTCCTGTTCCTCTTGGTTTGGGTTGACTAACTTTGTGGCCTCATTTAGGTGTTTATTTCTGGGCTTTGTTTGGGGATGATTTCCCTGAGGTTAGTTGAGATGGCTTACTGATGGCTGAGTTAAATTACCGTCCAATTACAGTCCAATTACACAACTGCTGTCTGTGTTGCGTCCTTGCATAATACACGTGGCCCTGTTTTTGTGCTCTGTCTTGGGAAGTACTTTCAGAAAAATAGTGCTTTCTAAGTCAGGGATGAGCAGAAGTCACATCAGGTGCACCTCAACAGGGAAGTTCTAGTCAATAAGCAAGATTTATGAAGTAGCTGAAATGGACATTCTGACAGAAAGATTGCGGGAGGTGAAGACTAATAAAGTAGAACAAAACTGGCATTTATTTCATGAATGGATGGATACTAAATGTTAATAGATGCTAATAAATAGAACACAGCGATTTAAGTGTGATTTAATGAAGTTTTGGATATAATATAAGGATTTGTTAGAAATGAATATTAAGAGGAACGAGATACATTGCAACAATTACCTTTTGTTTACCTTGTTTAACCCCCTACCTTTTTTATGTCTGTATCCCTTTCCCATATCCTATATATTAAAATAAAAAATTCCGTTTTTAAAAACAACAACAGGGAAGTTCTAGTCGACTGACAAGGTTTCTCTGCCTCCCAATTGGTTCACAAAGAAAACGTAACTTTTAGTTGGCGCCATTATGAAACAGACCGATAAGACTCCCCTCTCTGTGCTCTCTTGGGTGTAGATTTGTAGTTGTACATGTGGATTTATAGCAGCTTTGTGACATTGTGGCACATCAGTCAATTCACTGGATTATACCCTGGTGGGAAGGACTGAGGGCAAAGGATGCTGGTGAAAGTGACGCTTGGTAAGAGCAGAGGGCAGTTAGGTTTCGGAGGAGGACCCAGACAGTTTCTAGATACACAGGATCTCACATGAACCTCAAGCACAGAACTGGTTTTGCTTCCACATACATACTCAGCTTGGGAGGAACCTCTGTGCCAGATTATCTGATACAACAGAAAGTGCTTACTCCTTTAACCATTGTATAGCAGAGGGAATTTGGGCAGGTGCATCTCAACATGGAAAGGTTTTAAAAGCTGCTCCTGCTACATCTCCCTCTTCTATACTTCTGTGGTTAAAGGTGTAGGCCAGTGGTTCCCAAACTGTGGGTTGGGACCCACCAGTGAGTTGCGAGCCAATTTCAAGTGGGTCACAAAGCACCTAGAGCAGCCATATTGAAAATATGGGAAGATGGGATGCTGGAAAGGAGGAGGGCTGTGTGGTTGTTTTGCTTGGGTCAAGGTGGTAAATAGGCTTTTTTCTTGGACTATGCACCATGGGGCTAGAATGGACCTTCCCCCCCAAAAAATTTAAGTATATTTTGCTCACCGATTGAAGGAAAGCCTTCATTTCTTATTGGAATTCTGTCTTGATACTCAGCTCTACAACTTTTTCCCTGGAGTTCTGAAGTTCCTTCCAGGCATAAAGAGGGTCTTTGAGAATGTCGAGGAGCAAAAGAGGTTTGTATCTAGGATGGTTCAGAAACACAAGGACACCTTGGACCCAGCCTTGCCACGGGACTACATCGACGCCTTCCTCATCGAGATGCAGGAGGTATGTCTGCCACAGCAGTCATTTTCTCAAGCCAAGCAGAAAAGAAAGCCAATCCCAGCTGCTACAGTTCTTGCCCTAAGTGTTCCCCTTTGCCTGTAGGACTGCGGGAATCCCAGCACTGAATTCCACCAGAATAACCTTGTTGTCTCTGTGTTGGACCTGATCTCGGCTGGAACCGAAAACGTCACCAGCACCCTAAGATACTCTCTCCTGATTCTCTTGAAGTACCCTCACGTTGCTGGTAAGTTGGGGGGGGCTGAAGGCGCTTCTGTTAGCTTCTATGACAGCTCACCAGGGCATTAAAGCAAAGCCTTGTTGGCTGTTCTTCCTTCTTTCTGTGTTGCTGCCTCCTAGAAAGAATCCAAGATGAGATAGACCAAGTCGTTGGGCAGAATCGGGCTGTGTCCATGCAAGACAGGCCAAAGTTGCCATACACAGACGCGGTGATCCACGAGCTCCAGAGATTCATTGATTTAGAGCCCTTTGGGATTATCCGCTCCACTACACAGGATACAGAGTTTGCAGGATATGCAATTCCTAAGGTATGCCGGATTCACACTTTCACACTTTCTAAGATTTCAATGGTCTTGCTGGAATAGACCAAGATCCACATAGGTCAGTATTCTGTCTTCCAGTAGCAACCAGTTGCAGGCCATGGAAGTTCATAGGCAGGAACAGAAGGCAGAGGACCTTCTTTTATGGCTTGTCCCCATTTCTGGTTCTGAGACAGACTGCTCCTAAACATGGAGACACAATTGACCTCTCATTGTAGACACAGTCAGAGATTGGCCAGCTCCCCAGTGACCTCCCCTACCTACCTACCTATGGAGCACTTCAGCATTCATTGCATTTTATGGCTGTCTCCTTGTGGCTTTGCTGTCCAGGGTCCTTAATCCCTGGACATTGTAATTGGCCGGGGCTGGGAGAGAGATTGGGTGGTGGGAAGACCTGCACTGTTGCTGCCTTCTCCCTGCCTCCTCTTCTGGCCAACTGCATTGCTCTGAGAACCACTGAGGGTCCCATTAGGGCACAATTCCCAAGGGCCCCTTGCAGCCCAGTGCTGACACCAGGATGCCACGTGCTGAGATTCATCAGGAAATAAATTAGCATAGCATGTTCTGCTATTTCACTCTGGCCAATAAAGAACATGGAGACCACTGCATCACCTTCCTCTACTGCCTTGGAAGGTCAAGCTTCTCTCTGGACGTAGGAGTTGGAAATGCTCTTTGTTTTATAAGTGGGAAGTGGAGGATCCAAGATCCAGGCTGAGTTCTGAGCTTGCACCATGGATGTCCCGGGATTGCACAGGTCTGTTTGCAGCGAGGCAGGTCCGCATTGCTTGAGTCGGGCTCCAGCCATGGTTGAACGGTGCAGAGGCAAAGCCGTTCCACAGCTTCGAGATTCACATGTCAATCAGCAGAGTTTAAAAAAGGCCTCCAAACAGTACCTTCGGTCCTGTCCTTCTGCCATCCCACCTCTGCACCATTTTTCCAGGGGAGTATCGTGCTTCCGATGCTGCACACTGTCTTGAACGATCCCATCCAGTTCCGAGCCCCGGAGACATTTGACCCAGGGCATTTCCTAGACGAGAGTGGCACGTTTCAGAAGCCGGCTGCCTTCCTGCCATTTTCTACAGGTGGGTCAGTGATGTCATGCAGGGGGTACGCGGGGGTACGCGAGTACCGGTTTCTAGGATTACAGCTGGCCCCGCCCATTCGCCCGCCCACTCGTCGACTCCGCCCTCTGCAACGTTTGAATTTCCTGCATGTTTGAGTTGCCTGCGTGTTCTCAGAGCCAGGCTGGCAGGCAGGCAGTGAGCGGAGCCTTTCCTTTCCTTGCCACTGAAAAATGAGTTGCTCTGGGGTTTTAACATGATGCCAGGCCTCCTTAACATGTTCTGGAGGTGCTGTGGAGTACTGTTGCAACTGTTGGGTCAGTTTAAAATCATCTGAGGCCTCAAAAAGGGCTTTTTTCATGTCACTTCCTGCCACGACATCACTTCTGGCTTATGACGTCACTTCCGGTGGGCGGGTCCCGACACGTGCCAATCAAAAGTGAGTACCTGTTCTTAAATCATTTAGATGACACCACTGAGGTGGGTGTTGCACATGAATGCTTTTAAAGACTTGCGCATGCATGGCTTCTGCAGGGTAGTCAGCCCTCCACCTGTGCCTATAAATCCGCACTCTTCAAAATCAAAGGGCAATGCCCAACCTTGTAAAATTGCTTCAAAGATACTGATGCTAGGGATGCCATTATTGTGTGCTGAAAAAGCACCTCTTTTTTTTTCTCCCCGGCCACCTTACAGGGAAACGCTCCTGCGTGGGAGAAGCCTTGGCTCGGGCAGAGCTCTTCCTGTTCTTAACCACCATCTTGCAGAACTTTGTCCTAACATCTCCTGTTGATTCAGAAGAAATTGACCTCACCCCAGAATACATCGGGTTTGGGAAGGCCCCACGGCAATACCTGCTATGCCTCACCCCTCGCTGACGCAACATGCCTGCTGGCCCCCTGCCACCTTGGGCCATTTTGCCAAGGGTAAGGCAGAAGACTGCTTTGGTCCTCCCTGTGTGTGATTTTGCTGGGCGACGAACAGCAGAGTGGAAAGGGGAAAAGGATTTCTGCTGTCGGCTGGATTTCAGTTTTCTTCTGCGGGGAGTCTTGAGCTTCTTTACAGATGATGCTGGTCTCGGAAGGAGGCTGTCGGTTTCTTCCTTTGCCAAAGGAAAGTCTGCAAATAAATCTGTATAAGTAAAACAAATGGGTGCAATGAGGGAGAATGGGAAAAGCTTACGATGGAGAGGGCGGTTGCAGAGTGGGAGAAGTTAGCCTTGCTAACTGGGCAAAGGGGCACCTAGTAAAGCAGTGTCTTCTTCTGCTTGGCAGGGGGAGAGAAACTGCCCCCCTGTCAGGCTAGAGTGTCTGACAGTTAAGTCCACCCCTATTCTCACTGCCCCGTTTCCCCTTCCACTCCACTCTCCTCTTCCCAAACCCAGGGAACAAGTGTAGGAGGAGGATACTGCCAGTGATGTCATGCAGGGGGAATGCGGGGGAACTCAGTTCCACTAGTTAAAATTAGGGCTGACTCCGCCCACTTCACTCTCCCTCCCCCCTCCCAATTCCTCTGCAAAGAGCTTTTCTTCTTGGTTGGCCGGCACTCAGAGGGTTAAAGGGAGCGACTCCGGATTCCTAGGGGGGCAAAGGCAGTGATGTCATTCAGGGGGAACGGACCAGAATGGGCGTTCCGGATCCTAACGGGCTCCATGGCTGGTTCCAGGTTCCCGATAAGTGCCAATCAAAAGTGAGTTCCTGTTCCTAAATCATTTGAATGACACCACTGGATACGGCCACTGCCAGCCTGTCCGTAGACTGCTGCTTTGGTTATCATCCTGGCCAGTTAGGGCTGACAGCTGCTAGGATGGTATGGTGTAATAGGGAAGCTTGTTTCATCTGAGCCAGCTCTTTCACATATGTGAGCCGTCATCGGAAATTATAACCACAGAGCGATCACAATCTGCAGGCGATGACCCCCTCAGACTCAGAAAGACAAGCATGTTATTACTCCCCCCACCACCAGATTGCCTCAGAATTAGACAAATGTGATTTTCCTTCCTCTTGCTTTTCCAACCAGAGAGTTTGTTTTTGGAGCACGAGGCCTTATTAGCACCTCTCAAGTCCTTATCGTCTGTCTCGGCAGAATCACTCTTGCAAACATAAGGCTGTAACTGTTGCAAATGCCATTCTTTCCATCAGCGTTTGCCAGGCGGAAGTTTTGGTCTTGCCACTGTTTTCAATAACATTTGCATTAAAATCATCTTCCACCATCTAAATAAAAGCATCTGTTTGGGCGGCTGGAATCCCAGTTCTGCAGAAATGAAGGTGAGTTCCCCGTTGCTTCTTCAGTGTGTGTTGCAAATCCTGTCGGTTAACTCTCCAGGGGAGATCATTTTTCTATCTAATCTTAAGCAGAAGGACTCATAACTGCTTTGGGGTTCCTCCAGGATGTCCTGTTCTTTGCACTGGTTCTCTCCCTGCTAGATTTCCCCATCTCCTTTTGCCTTTTCCTTAATTCACCACTTTCACTTCCCTGATGAACTTAGCCCTTTCAAACAATGGTTAATTTATTCAGTCTTCCTTCCTTCAGTAAGAATAATGCTGGCTTTTGCCAGTGATAGCAGCTCATAATGTGTGAGAATAGGACTGGGGGAGATCAGGATTCAAATCCTCATTTAGGACCAAACTGGATCCACTGTTGAGAGATCCACATATGGTGCCTGTTTGAGGTTCCTGGTTGCTGTGTTATACTTGTTCTTTTTGTAGAACTTCTCCTGTATGTCCTGTGTAGCATGAAGGCCACACACTAACAGTGGCGGACCTGGGGTGGTTCTGATTCAGTAGAAGGCAGCTCCCCACGTTTGCAAGGGGAATCAATACTTAGAATCCCTGGTTGCTTTGCTCAGTTTTATACAGATGGCATAATCCAGGAAAGTCAAAGTGCAGAGCCTTTCTGGTACACCAAGAGCTGAGCTTGTTCCAATGCATGCATTTTACCTTCTTTACATTACTCGTGCTGATTATGTGGTGGATTGTTTCTCAGTGAGTCCATTATTGCTGTAGTGTTTGGGGATAAACGCCTGCTGATGTCTTTTTGTCACCCCTAATCCAAATCACTTCAAGTCTACTATTAAATTAATCTCTCACTTTCTCTCCCTGCCGGAGAACTGCAAGTCTTCCTTTGTTGAGGTTTGCTGGCAAGGAGAGACGAGCTTAGCCCCTCCCCCCACTATTCTAAATGCCCTTAAAATGTTCTGCCATCCCATGTTTGCCAGTCTCTCTGCCACACCTCCAATCACATGGGCTATATATAGTTACATTTCCCCCATTTTGTATCAAGATCTTGAAGATCAGTTGATTAAATACAGCAGCATACCAAGGTCTTTTGGGATCTGGGAACCATAAATTTATAGCACCCCTGCCATGACAATTATTTTCAATAATATAACATTTTTTATTTTTATTATTTTTATTATTATTAGCAGTAATAGTATAAACAGCTTGCAAGTAATAATTGGTGGAATCACAAAATTGAAAAAGTAGTAGAGAACAAAGAGGTCAATGTGCTCAGGGATTTTAGAATACAAATCAATAAGCATTTGCCACATAACACACAGATGTAACCATCATTGACAAGGATAAGAAAGTCTGGATAGTAAACATTGCAATACCTGGAGATAGTAGAATAGATGATAAAAGAACTGGATTATCCCCATTTTGTTTTTGGTATGAAAGCCTACAGTTTAGAAACTTATAGCTTGCCTAAAGCCAACCAGTTCTGGTTGATCTGAATCAGAGATTTCTTAACTTGCCGAGATTTATTACCTGGTATTCCCTTGTGGTTGAACAACGGTTCTGTGCAAAAGAATATCAGGTTGTGATGTCCAGCTGCTGAATATGCCTTGGTGCCAATGTTCTACGAGTATGGGTTGTAGCCTCCTGTTCCGTCTTCTGTTGTGATAATGAAGCTAATAATAGACATAGCAAGGCCCACCTTCTCTTACGGACTCTTCCACAGTTTGACTAGCATCTCGGCATTGTTTCCAACTATAGAAAGAGCCTTTAGAATATCTGAAAGCTGCCCAACCATTGTCGAAGTTTCCCCAAGGCTCCTTTCATGATTGGTGTAGCAGGCCAGCCCCAGACTCCTATCATAGCAGATCTACTGCCTCTTGACTGCTTGCATAGTCACTCCCTGCCACTTCTGCTCCTCTTCCCACTCCCTGGATTTGAAAAGGAGTAGGAGGGTATGGGGTGAGAAGTTAGACGTCTGTTGCTCAAATGTTAGCTTCCCAAGGTGGGAATAAAAAAGTTGGCTAAACAGTCCCACAGTTGGACAAACAGTGTTTTGTGCAGTAAAAAAGTTGGGCACACTGTGATATTATTGGCAAACTAGCAACTCTTGAGGGCGGAAGGATCCGGGCATTCTGATATTGGCTGGTTGTTTCCAAGGGCAGTGTGGACTCCGTTTTCCTTCTCTTGTTCCTTAAAAAAATTCCCAACAGATGGGAGAAGAGATCCCCAGAAGAGATGGGAGAAGAACAGATAGAGAAGAGGTGGGAAGCTCACACACCAGAAAAGAACCATAGCAGAACTGTCCATATGCCTTACAGTTGGGACCAGGCTCCAGGTTACCAAAGCAACCTGGGGCAGACTGAACCTAAGGGTCTCATGTTTTCTTAGCATAATCTTGTCTTCTGAGCTGTTCCCAGACCTGATGAGGCAACACAAAGGAGGGAAGCAGGTGCTAGCTGTGTTGGGGGGTGGAGGGAGGGAAGGGGTACCACCTGTTTCTCAGGACTGTTTGTATTTTGGGAGCTCTGTCCATCAATGAGGAGAAAATGTGTTATGAAGTTTCTCCATCACTTTTGTGAAAGCAGGATTTTGTGCCTGAGCCAAGTTCAATCAATCCTGGGCTAAAAATTTGCAGGGGGGGGGGGAAAAAAAAAGAAAAATTGAGGCAATTTTCACCATTATACTCGACCCCTGCTTGGACCCTCTGGTGTCATTTTGCCTCCCAGATCGGAACCAGAACTTGACCTCAGCTCTTTGCCCCTTCCGATTGATCCTTGTCTGCCAGGTAGAGCCTGGCATCAAGCCTCGCCACAGCAGTGGGCAACTTCTTTGCTGCCAAGTAGCTTGGGCATTTGTGGCCAAGCCATCTGAGAGCACCAAAGGCCTTCAGCAACTGACCAATCATGCCGATCCCCGACTTCCCTGCCCCAGTCATGTCTGTGGTCACCATTGGCAGAGAGCAGCCATTGCTCTCACCCCACAGGTGACCACTTTCTCCTAGATAATTATTGCTTTAACATGATGCACATTGGGACACTGTAGTAGCAAGGGCAAAATCTGCCCTTCACCTGCCAAACATAGAAAACTGTCCTACTGCATCAGATTGTTTATTGGTCTATCTCAGTATTGTCAGACAGGGAGAAGGTGGGGATGAAACCTAGCATCTTCTGCATGCAGGTTCTCTACCAACTCTGTGTCCAACTCTTGCGTAAAGGGATCCTACAAGACTAATTCCATACATACCATCTGAACGAGACTTTAGCTTCCATAGATAAACGTAACTGAACCTGCTTTGTAATCAACAGACAAGAGCTTTGTTTAATCTCGTGGAGCAAAAACAGAAGTCAGAAATCCATTGTCTTTCTGTCCACTGCAAACAAAATGATGTTGTTTCAAGCACAGAAGACAAGGGCCTAACAACATGCCCAAAGATTTTCTCTGTGACCTCTGCATGGTCGCACTTTGCTGCTAATTCCCCCACTGTATATTCATGAGGACTTTGATAATAGCAGATGTCATGTTCCTCCCTCACGAAGGGAGCTGTGACAGCCTCCTGGGATGCGGGGAAACTAAAATTAGAACTGTTAAGTATCATCTAGGGAGCAGTACATGTAGATCACATTTTTCCTTCGCTAACAGACATTCTAGCAGGACAGAGAGAGACTCCTTGAGATGACGGCACAAGTGTTCTCAGCCTCAAAACCTATGAGTAAGAATTCCCAGGTGATTGAAACTTAATAATTACAGGGCTCATGGGGAGCTATCCAATTATTTGGGGCAATTTATTAAGTGTTCATTAAACAAGTGTCTAGATGAGCCAATCTTCCGCCCCAGGAGTGCAAGTAGCAGGCAAGGAGCTCTTTTGTTCTTCAATCACCACTTAAGACATAATTGTAAAGAAGTAATGGAACTGAAGTGTTGATCAAAGGAAAACTGACAACCCCGGGCTCCATTTGGGTAGGTTGTATCACATATAATTCCATTTTTCTCTTCCTGATAGGCAAGGCATTTTTTTCCTAACTTAAGCATGGATACTTCACTCTTACTCCTCAAAAAATCAGGCCAGCAAAGTTTGGCTGGCACAAGGGCCACCATAAAGCAAGTTTGGACCACTCTCGGAGTCAAGGAGGATTGGCATGTCTTCAAGGAGCTTGCCTAATTTCCTTTTAAAGCCATCCAAGCGAGTGGCCATCACTATTATCTCGGGGCAACCAATTTCACAGGCCCACAAACATTTTGTTGTTTTAAACGTTAGACCTATGCCTGGACATATTTGGGGTGCCGATTCCAAAAATGACATCAATTTCACCTTATCATAGCTAAGAGAAACAGCATATCCTCATTAGTGATAGATTCAAGCAGTTTCCTCATGAGGAAGCCTACACCACGCTTCCTCACCAGCAAACTGCTTGAACCATTTACTATATCTACTAAACTAGACATGATAGGGCACAACCAATACCATTTTTGGAATCAGCACCCCAAATTTACATAAAACTACCATATTTCAACATTTTAAGAAGTTTTACTGATCCTCAGTTTTGCAGGCCTGTTACATGAAGTGCCACTTCTTTTTGTCCATCCTTTCAATTGTTTTCACTAGATGACCCCTAGTTCTCATATTGGAATGAAACAGAGAACTTAGCCACATCAGGCATCATTTTATAAGCCTCAATCCTGGGAAAGCATTATTTTCAGCCAACAACTGAAGATGAATAGCAGAGAACTTTGAAGGCTTGACAGATATCCCTGGAGAGAGAGAGTTCCACCTCCATGGAGCCACCATAGAGAAAGCCCTATCACTAGTGCCCACCAAATGCAGCTCAGTCAATAGCAGATCAGAGAAGCCAATCGTACATAAGCAAATCGGAGAAGCCCATCGTATAATACGTAACTCTAGTTACATATGAGCAAAAGCTATCTTTACAGTAACCTAGTCCCCAGTTGTGTATAAAATTGAATCGACTCAATTATGGCAGACCCATTTAAAGAGTATGATGTGCACTTTTTTTATGGCACTAAAGCAGTCTGTATTCTAACAACATATTGGAGGCAACAATGTGTTTCTTCCTGTTTGCAGAGGTTACAGCTCCCAGTCAAGCACCATCTGGTGGCTATATATGTTAACAACTAATAACCACAGGACTTGTAACTCTGAATGTAATTATTGCTAATTACAGAACCATCTGTGAGAAAATGCAGTATTGTATTTTTCCACCTTTTAACCAAGAACGCTGAGGAGTTACACCAACACTAATTCAGCTGTTAACGTTTCCTTTAACAGCTTGCACTGGGTAAATATTTTCTATCTTTTACCTGGTCCGTGGGAGAGATTCTGGCATAAAAATATTAAAACAACTTTGCTATAGACTTTCAGGTGCACAAGAGGAACTCTGTGAGAGACAATAATAAAGCACTAGAATAAAGAACCAAAGTTACAGAAGCAGCATGAAACAAAACGGAAGTTTTCTTAGGCATAGGAAGAATAGGGATGATATTGAAACTGGGAACCCACCTGGGGTCCAGAAGTGGGCGAAGTAAAATTCAGGGGCTGAATCTGGCAATCGGTCCATCTAACAGCTCCCTCTCTGCAGCAGCTACCAAGCCAGTTGTCAGATCTATTCCAGTGAGTCTACACACACAACATAGCAACTTTGCTACCAGATATACCATGGTGTGCACATGTATGGAAGGATAATACAGGAGCACGTTGCCTGACTGAGTAGGCACATGAGTAGGCATGTGCCTGTCTGGGAGCCTCACAGCTCTAACAGAATTACTATAGAGAGCAAGAAAACACTGTTTCCCAGAACTCTTATCCTTCAAAAAAATAAAAAATAAAAAAAATGGGTGCTGTAAAAAGCAGGAAAGTGAGCACCCAGAGTTCCAAAATGCCTGCGGTATATAGTTTTTACAAAGCCTGAATCAAATTATAATATAAGGTGTCTTTTGGTTCTCTTTATAGTTTCCACACGTCAACGTCAACTTAAAGGCACAATGGCTTGCCCACACCTTATCAAGCCATTAGGCTTTGTTTTTGAGTCTTGGAATCGGTAGGATTCCTTCTTGATGTATGAACAGGCACACCATCATCAACCCACTTGCATTATTTATATCACAAGGCCATGCAGATGGGAAACTAAAAGCTGTAACCTGACTTTGAGTACTGTTGATAGTACAATACTAACACACTTTAAACTGAATGTGGTAAAGTACATGCAGAAAGCTTATGCGCTGCCAGCAAATCTTGGGTCGTGACCCACTGATGGGCCACGGACCCAGTTTGGGAACAGCTGCCCTAGCTGATGTATAAGAATGTAGACCTTTTGCTCTTTAGCTTACCTGCAAGAACTGAGACTCACTGTAGCTCAGGCAGCCAGAATTATAGAGCTGCAAGCTACATTCGAGGCCCTCTAACCCAACCCTCTGCTTGAAGCAGGAAAATCCTCACTTACAGCATCTCCAAAAGATGCCTGTCAAGACTGCCAAAAGGCCTCCGAAGGAGGAGGAGGTGGTAATTAGTTCCACTGGCGAACTGCTCATACCATGAAGAATTTTGTTCTGATATTCAAACCAACTCTCCTCCTATAGGTTAAGCCAATTAGATTTCTTCCTGCCCTCTGGAGTAGTGGAGAACCCTCTTCTGTGTGGTAGCCCTTTGGGTGTTTGAAGAGCACCATCATGTGTCCACCACTCTCCGCCCACACAACACACCTTCTCCAGGCTAAACATACAGCGTTACCTCAACCTTTCTTCACCGGACCCGTTTTCCAGCCCTTTGACCGTCTTCAGAAGCTATCCACTATTTCAAAAACAACCTTGTGCATTACACGGATTCAGTTTATTGATCTGCCAATGAGCACCAAAGGGTGAAACAGTGTGTTTTAAAGTCTAGGGTCTATTTAATAAAGTTGACACTGGCTTCTAAAGCAGACCAATGGAACAGTGCCCGAAGCCACTGTAGGACTTGACGGCTGGCAGGACTGCAGTGGTGAATTATTCCTTTTCTTTTTTCTCATGCTCACTCGTCTCCTTTTCATCTGGCTTTTTCGCTTCATCTGCCTTGCTGGCTTCATCTGGCTTGTCAGCGCTTTCCTGTACGTCTTCTTTTGAGCATTTTGTGTCTTTTCTTACTTTGTAGCCTCTATAGGTAGCCTGAATTTTTGTTGCTGCTTGCTCTTCTGTTAATAATACACCACTGCCCTCCAGGGTTAATTTCTTTTCCGCATCCTCCTCCTTTAGCATTTAAAAGAAAAAACAAACTGAAGTGTAAAAGGTTTGCATTTTGGCAGTGAATTGTTTTGAAGATTTGACAGAACAAAAAATAGAAAATAGCTAAGTTAGGATAAAAAGTAACTTGCAATCCTCTCCATTATCCAAAGGCTAATCTTTCTGCAGATGGGTGGGAAAACAAGTTGCACCTTGTTTTGTCACTTTTAAAATATGTATTTGCAACAAGACATCAGTGGGGCTATTTTTAGAACTAGAGCTTGTGAATTGTCATTTGGGCAACTTTCCATCATTTTTCAAAGGAAGTTTTGCCTGCTCAGAATGTTAGCATTTAGCACGGAGATAAAGCCAACTGTTCATCTTTGCATTGCAAGAGTAAAAACCACCCTGTTGGAAGAGAGGAATAGTGCCAATATAGGCTATAGCTGTCTAATATGTGTACCTGCAGTTGAAAAAGACACCTGCACCACCATTCAAATGTTACAAATTATTGTTGGGTACAATCCAGATAACATTGAGCACTCCAAAATCCTAGACATTTCAATGGGGAAAATTAAGCAGGTGCCTAACAACTCCAGACCATGTCAGGTTTAACTCTAGCCTCACTGAGTTAGGCCTACTGGGCTCAGTGCATGCAATTCAAGCATACTACCGGCACTGATGTCACCAAGGTGCCATAAGGCACCTCCAGCACCTGCGGTAGGCCCTTACCACCTGTGTTGGCCCAATGCCTATCACCACTCACTTAAGTCCCATTCAGTGGTGTTTAGTAAAGATTCACTTCCTTTGGATACAACCCATTAGTTCTGTGTATTCTCACGTGGTTTTCTGGAAAGAGCAAGACCAGCACACAAATTATAAAAGCTTATCTGTCCCTCATGTTATGACTGTTGTAGGAACATTATCTAGTAAATCCCTGGAAGATTACATACCGATTTTGAAGCACCTTCTTCTGCTTTACCATCACCTCCGGGCGGTGCAAGTTCCTGCAAAAATTAGAGACCATTTCTAATGCAACAGGTTGCCTATAAGATGAGCACCACAGCCTGGTGACCCAGCGATACTTTGTGCAAAACCCTGGAAAGCCAAAATGCTGCTGCAAAAAAGAAGAGACTCACCAGCCTCTCCATCTGAAGTACCTTAATTGGGCTTCTTACTTCTAGGCATGTTTTGTCCTTTAGCATAGTTTCTTTCCTTCCTCATGAGGACCATATCAATGTGATGCCAGACAAGCTACACCATGGTTTGGGTTCTACATTATGCCAAACACAAACCATGGTTTGGCATGATGTCCGAATCAGGCTTACATACAAATCTGCCCTAGTACATGGTGGTGGCAGTACTACTCAATCTGTTAAACCTGTTCACAAGCTTAAGTTTGTGCCAGATTTCCTTCAGAGCAACACTGCAAAAAATTTAAGAGAGAGGGGTAACAGAACCTGTTGAGTAATCATAAGGGCACAAGAAGATGTGATGTAGGAGATTCATGGTTAGGATCTCATAATTTGGAAGAATGTAACAACAGACAGAGGAGAGGGGAGGCAAAGAGCAATACCAGATTGGATACAGACTATCGTACTGAGGATTTAACACTTTTCCCTGCATTTATAAAATGCTTCTTGGGACTGGGATTAAAGTCCTACTCTCCCCGCATCAAGGTCCTTTTTCAAATTTGGCTGCCCTTAGATATTTATACTTTTGAAAGAACTCAGGGGAGCCTGATGGTGGCTCTCCTATGATGCATCCAGTTTGGCCCAGGGGTTTTGTTGGATGAAAGAGAATATACCTATAATAAATATACTAAGACTTACATTGAAAGCACGGTTATTGTAGTATCGATCTTCTAGCTTAGCTCCCCATTGAGTTGGATCATAACCAGTTTCTGAAATGACATTTTTTTAAAATGCACATTGAATTCTCATAGGAATAGAACAGCCTAGTTCCCATCAAGCTGTGATTTGTCAGAAAGACAACACAGCCGCTATGAAATGCAGGTGTTAGATAACATTAGATTCCTTGGTGTGGACTATGTTGTATACCTTTAGGGATAGTGGGTTCAGTTTCATTCTTCTGAAAACAAGAATTAAAAATGCTCCCTTGCACGCACACAGTCCAATAACTTGGACTGGAAGATTATAAAGAGGAGGAAGGACTACAAGATTTCTCGCATGTATCCAAGAATCTTGCAGAAGGAATGCAGTGCAGAACGGCAAATGTGGCAAGATTACTTTTAGAAGTGTCTTACTGTAGAAAGGGAGAAGCAACAATAAGGAAGAAGAGGCAAGATGATTGACAGGCCAAGACATTTGTCCTATCAGAAGTGTCAACTTTTGAATGGGGAAAGAAAAACCAAGCAATGACAAATTCATCAGGAGCTACAGAGTGAGGTGGGACTGTACCAGTCCCTGGTACAGCCTCATGCTATTTTAATGGTAAGCTATGCTGCTTCAAACACACACACACACACACCAACAAAAATGAAAGATGATTCCTATATATGTATGCACTCAGGGTTGCGTTGGAATTCAACTGTTATTACAAGCTTTGAGGTTCTAGAAAATGTTTCACACAATTGATCTCCCTGATGTTTCGCCCTCATTTGTGGAAGGCATTTTCAAAATAATGACAATTGTTTGCTCTCTACAGGTGAGGGCAAAGCATCAGGGCAATAAAATTACATAGAATGTGGTCTAGAACCACTAATCCATTAAGGCAGCCATTTCCTTATCAAACATTACAATTCACTTAATATTCTGAGGAAGGGAAGGAGTGAAATCATAATTACACACTTGCTCCTGAATTAGCTGGATGGTCTTCACTCTCCACAATGATCATGCATTTCCTTTCATTGCTGATTTCCGTATTTTCAAAATCTGATTTTCTACCTTACCCCTTTCTTCTCTCTCCCCCATTCCACCGCAATCTCTCTAAATGGAGTTGTTTCCTATGGTGCTCTGAAGTTTCTACCAGCTTTACAAATTAACTATTGGTCTCTTTAAAAAAACCATTCTAAAAAAGCAAAGTTTTTCTCTGCCCTGTTTATGCAACCAGACAAATACATAAAGTTGCATAATATAGCATGATTTGGATTTGCAAGCTAAAGAATATCTTGGTGCAGAATTCACAGAACTCAGTTACATAACTGTTAATGCTACTTGCTATGTACAAGTAATCTCTCTCAATATCAATCTGCCTAGCAACAACTCTATCTATAGAACCAATGAAATTAAAGCCTGCTAAAGCAGGGAGTTGGGGAGCAGGGAAGAAATTATTCTCCAAAAGAGAACAGATTTCCACCTACAGCTCTGAGAGATAGTTGAGTTGTCCAAGAGATGAAAATAGGTTGTACTGTATGCAACAATAAGTGGCTCTTTCTCTTGCACTCAGCATATTCCCTACTCAATAGTAGCTTTTCTCAAAGAACAAAACAATCCTTCCCTGGAAGTGTCATTTGCTAGACATAAGAAAAACAGAAGACAAGAAGCCAAATAGCTCAGTTTGCCTGTGAGTCATCATGTAATTACAAACATGTTTATAGCTTAGTTAATCAGTAAGATTTCTTCCTCTGGACTACTGTTTTCTCAAACACATCACAAAGAAAGTCCTGAAGAACAAAACATTCCAAGTCATGAAGACAACAACAACATGAAATCCCCAGCAAACCAGGCTGGTTTTAAAATGAAGAAAAAGCCATCAGGGTTTTGTTCTCGTCTCCGATGTAATCTGTAGGTAACTGACTAGCAATGTGGTTTCATCAATAGTTCATTATATATCAGGGAGACAGAAAGACTCTCTTGTTTTAGCCAAGAGTCTAAATGCCTTCCCATTCCTGCACAGAAAGCATATATCTGTGGGTAAGAGGAGGCTTGATACGAAAAGGAATCGGCTCAGCTCTCACAGATATCTAATGTATTCTTCCAATCTGGCCTCTATTTCCTGGACCTGAAGAAGCAGTTTCTGAGGAAATATTATGAAAGTGAGGTAGTAGATCACAGGCCAACAACAACACTCACAGGTCAAACACAAACAGCAACAATACAAGAACTAGGCCAAATCTTGAAGAAAAAAACTAAGATGCTTAGGAACTGACATTCCTTTATAAGGGAGAAAGAGGCTATTTTTCCTTTCAGTCAAACACACAGTATCAACAAGAAATGGGAAAAGAGGCCATTTTACTTCCGAAAACCAGAAGTGGCTTTCCGAGGCTTCACCAGGCCATTCTGAAGCTATAGAACACGATGTAGCTGGAGAACACAATGCTAAAGAAGTTCACTGCTATGAACAAAACAGATTTCACGACCTAGGTTTTTAATTCTTTGAGGCACTGGGAAAAGCAGAGGCTAGAAAGTCCAGGTCACAATTCTACGCATGCTTACCTGGGAGTAGGCTCCACTGAACACAGTAGAACTCACTTCAAAGAAAACATAGGAGTGGGAAGCACAGGTATTTTCTAGAAGAATGGTGTGTGTGCACAATCAAATATTTGGAAATTACTTCCACATATGCTTACTTTCTCTTTCAATAAGAAGAGTTTCAAAATACTTGGCTGCAAAAGATGGTATATCTTCAGGCTGGTTCCGTAAGACTTCCCTGGCAAGCCCTTCAAGCAGATTTGCAAACCCTGGAGGAATGCGTTGAGTGGTGTTGGAAAATGGAATAGCCATTGTCGCTCAAAGGCTCGTACTATATCTGCAATTTAAAGAGTAATAAATAATTCTTAGAGTGAAAAAAAATCATATTCAAGTTCTAGCAATATGTTTATCCTTTTGTTGTTCACAAGTATGCACAGATACAGCAGGTGTTATAGCTGAAGTTAGGAAAAATGTACCTTCTCTTCCCATCCTGTATGATTTCCTAAAAGAAGTGTATGCACGACCGAATTGCATTCAACATGCACAGAGTCAGAAGAAAGCCAGAAGAAACACCTGGCTGAAGAAATAAAAGCCAAGATGACCTGTTTTTCTACCTTTTGGTATGCAGAAATTAGCTAGTGATGCCTATCCCTCAGGCCTCAGGCTATTAGATCAGTGTTGGTCAAACTCTGGGTCCTGGAGCAAAATGAGGCAGTTTTTAAAGGGTCAGCGGGAAGTGAGGGCAGCTACCCTCTCTTCTCCTGCTTCTACAGAGCTGGTTAGTCAGGGCCAGCCTTAAGCCAATGTGACCAATGTCGTCACATTGTGCCCTGCACTTTGGGGGGCCACCACACCAATGCAGTGAGCATATCGTCTGCTGCTGCAGCAGCTGGGATTTACATGAACTGCAAGTCAGTGGGGTGAGCAGAGCAGCTTTAGCTTGGGCCCTGCCCAAAAAGGGCCTCCTGGATGCCGATGGCAGTGATGTCATCATGCCACAACCAACTATCTCCAGGTGCCATGTGCGGCACCACAAGCAGTTTTCTTGGTGAGTGGGGAATGCCCCGCATTAGGCCCCACCGCTCCTACAGCCGCCCCTGCGGTTTGGTTACTCCCACCTGTCCCTCTCTGGGGCCGTGTTATACATAGCAGAAAGCCAGTAAGTGGGGCGCAGCTTTGCCCCGCCCATCTCTATATAGCCAGTACGCCTCTCTGGGGCAGCCAGTGTAGACAAGCGACTCCGCCTTGAATGCTAGTACTGCATTTCCGAAGCGTGCCAGGAGGACTGGCTGGGGATGGAAACAAACAAGTGTTGGGGCTCAGGGCGCGAGTTACGGTCCGCCTCCGACTTTGAGGGGGGGCACAATGCTGCACCCCCCCCCCCGCCAGACAGCGGCCCCCTGTAATCCTTCCCCGGCTACGTGACTGAGCGGAGAAGGAAGAAAGGGGTGGTGGGTGGGGGGAAAACGTACGTACCTGCCTCCCACCCACTTCCCTCTTTCGCCGCTCGAAGGCGGAGACAGGCCGGTGTTGCTCGTCGCTTAGTAACCCCAGAAGGGGAGGGGAAGTAGGAAGGGACAAAAAAACCAAAGCGCGAACCCGCTGCTCCGAGCACGGCTCGGGTTCTCCTTCGCACCCAAGGCCCGCCCAAGCCACGCCTCGCGCCGCACGCCATTGGTCGGATCGCCCGCCGCTCCAAACAGAACCTTCCAATGGCGCGCCTCCAACTCCATGGCCGCGCCCGCCGTAATTTACCTCAGCGTCCCCCTCTTCACAGCGACAGGCTCGCCTATTCGTCCCGAGGGCGAGCGTCTCTTGTGCGAAGGCTCAGAGCTGCGCCAGTGGAGGAGGGGGGTGGCGAGTCCCAGCCTTCAAGTCAGAATGGAGGAGCCTCTGCTCCTGGGCGCGTCTTAGTCAGGGCTCATTGACATGGAACTCGGGCAGGAAAAGGGCGCCGGCAGTGAACGGCCGCCTCAGGTACTGCTGAGGGGGAGCCACGCAATAAGGGGCGGCGGCGACGTCACAGACCAGGCCCCGCCCCCTCGCAGCATCCGGGCATTCAGCTGGGCAACCAGAACCGGAAACGTGGTAAAACTGTGGACTTCTACCTGGACGTAGGTCCCATTGTAGTCAATGGAGCTTATTTCTGGATGGGGGTGGGTGGGGTTGCACAGAACACATAAGAACATAAGAAGAGCCCTGCTGGATCAGGCCAAAGGCCCATCTAGTCCAGCTTCCTGTATCTCACAGCGGCCCACCAGGCGCCCCAGGGAGGCAGGAGACAACAAGATGCTTGCATCCCGTTGCCACTCCCTTACAGCCGGTACCAGTAGCCCACCACCTTTGTAAGGAGGTTGCACAATCCATCATTGCCTATAGCTCACGATGGACCTTTCCTCCAGAAATCCGTCCAATCCCCTCTTAAAGGCATCAAGACCAGATGCCATCACCACCTCCTGTGGCAAAGAGTTTCACAGATTAACTACCCGCTGGGTAAAAAGGTACTTCCTTTTATCTGTTTTAACTCTCCCAATCCTCAGTTTGAGCGGATGCCCCCTGGTTCTGGTGTTCTGAGAGAGGGAAAAGAACATCCCTCTATCGACTTTATCCCTTCCATGCATAATTTTGTATGTCTCAATCATGTCCCCCCTCAGGCGCCTTTTTTCTAGACTGAAGAGCCCTAAATGCTGCAGTCTTTCTTCATAAGGGAGGTGCCCCAGCCCCGTAATCATTTTTGTCGCTCTCTTCTGCACCTTTTCCAACTCCACTATGTCCTTTTTGAGATGCGGCGACCAGAACTGGACACAATATTCCAGGTGTGGCCTTACCATCGATTTGTACAATGGCATGATAATATTGGCTGTTTTATTCTCAACCCCTTTTTTAATGACCCCAAGCATGGAATTGGCCTTCTTAATTGCTGACGCACACTGGGTCGATACCTTCATTGAATTGTCCACCAGCACCCCGAGATCTCTCTCCTGAGCTGTCACAGACAGCTCAGAACCCATTAGCCTATAGGTAAAGTTTTGGTTTTTTGCCCCAGTGTGCATCACTTTACATTTGTCTATGTTGAAAGGCATCTGCCATTTGGCTGCCCATTCCCCCAACTTGGAGAGATCCTTCTGGAGCTCTTCACAATCGTTTCTGGTTTTTACCACCCGGAAAAGTTTTGTGTCATCCGCAAACTTGGCCACCTCGCTGCTTATCCCTGTCTCCAGGTCATTTATGAATAAGTTGAAAAGCATGGGCCCCAAGACAGATCCCTGGGGCACTCCACTTTTCACCTCTCTCCACATCTATAAAACAGCAACAAAAAGGTCATTCCTTAGGGAGACAGATGGGATCAAGGGCAGGGGCTACTTCTTTTATCGCACAATCCTATGCGTATCTACTTAAAAAAAAAAAGTCCCATTATGCGCAATGGGGCTTACTTCCAGGAAAGTGCAGTTAGGATTGCAAGTGTAAAGTACCCAGGTTTACACGTCATGCATTGACATGCTTATATGGGGAGTTTCCACTTTTTCCTTCCAATGACAGTTCTTTGTTCTGCCTCTCCTCGAGTTTGGAAAGCTGTTTTTTAGCAATTGGTTCTTATAAAAAGGGGGGAAGGGATCCTCCCTTACAGTGGAAGCCCATGCACATTTCCTCAGAAGTAAGTTCCTTTATGCCCAGTGGGTCTTACTTCCTGATAAGTATGCTTAGGATTGCATTGGAGTCTCGCAGTCCAATATTGTGGCTGAAAAGCACAAAAAGCAACCGTATTACTATTTTAGTTCTTATGCACTGCACGCACTCCAGATGTTGGGTGCTGGATTCGGTCTGTTGGATGTCCCGTCCTTCCCAAGGACCTGGGGTGTTTCCAGATATTTTGGCAAGGTGTGGGCTGTTGCAAGCCAGCCTGCTTTCTGTAGCTTCATATTCATATTATAAATGTGTTGGGTGGAGGACGCTTCTTTTGAGACGAACTTCGCCTTGCCGATCCTAAGCCTCCTCATCCGTTCGTTCCTCATCCGTTACTTCGAATCCCACCTTCGTTCCTGGCTTCCAGCCCAGTTAAGTGTGATTTGTGACTTTAAGGATGTGGGCGGGCCGGCGGGCGGGCCTTCCAGGTTCCCAAACTGTGCGTCGCTGCGAGGTTGTTTTGCTTGTGTCAAGCTTATAAATAGGCTTTGTTTATTTTTCATATTTTAATTTTCACATATTTATACCACTCTTCTTCTGGATCGGCACCACATGCTTTGCCTTTCTGCCACTCGGCTGTTCCTCCTCTGTGCAGTCGGAGCGGGGAAGGATGGCGACTTTCCTGCCGCTGCTTCTGCTGATAAGGATGCCGATTTTCCTGCTGCTAAGCTTCGGGGCGTGGAGTTGGGAGGCTGGTAAGTCCTAAGTCGGGGTCGTGCTGCGCATGGGCAAGAAGCGCTCAGTAACAATTAGCCGCGGCTAGTGGAAAACCAGAGGCTCTAGGACCCCGTAGCCACTTGTCAGTCACCCCCCCCCTTGGAGGCTTTTGCAGCCTCCGTGTGTAAGTGCTTGTCCCTGCACAACAAACATCGGATTCGGATAAACAGAACATGATTTTCTTGCAGGGAGGGCAAAGCTCTAAGTTTTGCAAGAAGCCTTACCTTGCAGTGGAAATCACTCCTCTCCTGCACCGTTTTAGTCAATCCTCACAGGGAACAGCAACATCTTGGCGTTGCTTACTGGCTACAGCAGCAAGGGAGAGGAGGGATTTACATGACAGGGTAAGGCTTCTTGCAGCACTTAGAGCTTTGCCCTCCCTGTAGAGACACCTCTGCTTGCAGTTGATTTTTTAAGGAGGGGTTGCTAAATCAAAACGGTATCTTGTTTTCATCTTATCATAACCATTCACATTTTGCAAACTTTGACAAAATTCATAAAGTCTGATAAGTGTTCTAATCGGCTTTGTTTTTATCTTTGTCTCTCCTCCAAGTTTTCTCCTTCCCCCTTACTCTTACTTTGCATCATCATGACAGGTGTCTGAGTCCCCTGAAGCAGCTGGTTCTCTCTCCCACTCCCCCCCCCCCCCGCCAGCTGTGGTTGGGTTTGGAGAAAGCTGCCCTCCTTCTCTTTTCTGTCTCTAGCATTCCCCCCCCCCAACTATCACATATGCACAACTGTGTAGCAGGCTGCAATTATGTAACTTTTCAAGTATGAAAAGTTGATCTGGGCAGTGCTTGCATGGAAGGAAAAACAATCGTATGATCCTCTGCCCCAAAGGCTCACACAACACAAGGGAAATGATACTAGCAGGGGAATAGGTGCAGGGAAAGAATATGTACTGTATTCATCTGTTATGTTAATTTGCTTTGGCTTAATATGATAGTTACAGGTCAGGCTCAAGGCTTCACAAAAAAGGATTTCAAGGAAGTAAAGGAGGTTATGCCTCTCAAGGCTGCAATCCTATACACACTGGGACTTCTGAGTAGACTGGCATACGTTTGTGCTCTTACTTCCTTTTACATCCCTTGTTTCTTTGGAAGCCCACCTCATCCTAGTCCCGTAACTAATCCTGAGTTTGTCAAATACACTTGCATTATTTGTCATATGAATTTGTATGTGGTGAATCATTGCATATTTTTAGCAGGGGCCTTATCAACATGTTGATACTGTAGTAAAATCATCATGTTTTTATTTTATTTTCAGGTCCATTCTTTTCCATGCACATCAGTTTTGAATAAAAGCATATAGCACCGCTTTCTGCACTTCGAATTTTTGGGAAATGCCGACATCCGCAAATAAAATAAAACTGTTTTCTCTCACCTCTCCCCATTACAAATTGGCAGCTATTTTTGCAGGCAGAGAAGCCTGACAGTTGATTGGATACCCCGCAGCTCATGTACCGCAGGAACATTCCAGAGGGGGTGGTTAGGGGAAATGTTATGACCATTTTTGTCTTTTTTAGGCACTGAGCTTTGCTTTGCCTCCTATTATGCTGATCACATGGTGTTGCAGAAGGAACCAGTTGGTGCAGTCTTGTGGGGCTATGGCGCATCTAACACTCCTATAACGATGTACTTGTACCAGGAGAAAAAGCTGGTTCTGGAAAAAATGATGCAGGTTAAAGGTAATGAAATAAAATCAATAATTTAAACGTATCCTCTCTACCTGTAATCTTCCACCCCTCAGAAGGACACAACTCACCTTTGGCCTGCTCTCTACCTTTGAGTCACATATCTTTGTAGATTCCACAGGTATTTCCTTACCACCACTGCCCATTCCCCTTTTCCCAGTCAGGTGGTCCCAGTCAGCTAGGTGAGAGGATCCCACTAAGAGGGAACATGGTGAACAAACTAATGTTGTCTACTTAGACCAGTGGTTCCCAAACTGTGCGCCGGGACCCACCAGTGGGTTGCGAGCTAATTTCAGGTGGGTCGCGAAACACCTAGAACAGCCATATTGAAAATATAGGAAGATGGGACACTGGAAAGGAAGAGGGCTGTGTGGTTGTTTTGCTTGTGTCAAGCTTATAAATAGGCTTTGTTTATTTTTCATATTTTATTTTTCACATATTTATACCACTCTTCCTCCAAGGAGCTCAAGGTAGGGTACCTGGTTCTTTTGTCCTCACAACAATTGTGTGAGGTAGGTTAAGCTGATAGTGATAGTCCCAAGGTCACCCAGGATGCCTCATGGTTGAGCAGGGATTTGATCCAGATTTAGGTCCAACACCACAACCACTGCACAGCATCGCAGCTCCTCGGCTTTACAATATAAACAGCCACAAATAAAGGCTCCATGGAGCTTACAGACTTGTTTGGCAGTGGGGAGAAATGGACAGAGGGGAAAGGAAATACTAAGCTTTATGAACTGGTATATTTTAACCTGAGGATTATTTGACTTCCCTCCTTCCCCCACCCTCAACAGTCTTTATTTATTTATTTACCAACCACACTTTTAGGACATTTGAAGACCTGGAAAGTAGTCCTGAGTCCTATGCCCCAAGGTGGCCCTTATCGCATAGAGATAGAGCAGAACATTAAAGGAAATATGGCAAAAGCAACGCTGAATGATGTCTACTTTGGAGATGTTTGGCTTTGCAGCGGACAAAGTAACATGCAGATGACAGTGTCACAGGTGAACTACATTTTCAGATTGCACTATGAAAGCATGGAGTTCAAAGGACTGACACCAATCTACTCGGTTTTCTGGAAACATTTGAAGTAGAAAAATGTCCAGTGTCCTAGATCAGTTGGGATCTGGTGTTTTTTGATGGGCATTTATTAACAAAAAAGGTGTGACATGTTATGGAGTACAACAGGGTCTAAAACTACCCACTGTAGTGGGAGAATGTGAAGCAAGACCCCCACCCCAAATAACCTTAGCCTTTGTGTTGGTTACTCCAAGTAGGCAAAGGCAGCCCTTGAGTGACACTCAGTTCAGTGGGGCTTAATCTGAAATTTTGTGCACACATTATTAGAGGGTAAGTCCCACTCAAAGGTTCTGAATAAAGCTTCTTAGGATTGCACTCATGGTCCTGACTGACTTCCTAAAGACCTAACGTACGACTCACTGAATTTGGGGAAATTATTTGTTTCAAGCTGTACTACTGTGCTTTCAGTGGACTCTGCCATATTCCCCAGATATTCAATGCCAGTAAAGAACTTGCGGATGCCTCCAAATTTCCACTTGTGCGTGTGTTTGCAGCCTCCCTTGTTCAAGCAGAAGAGGAGCTGCAGGACCTGTCTGGGGTTGATTTGCAGTGGTCTGTTCCAACAGCTGGTAAGAGTCCTTTTCAAACAAAACATCTAGCAAACCATCGGAGAGCTTTAACAAAACATCTAGCAAACAATCAGAGAGCTTTAACGTATGTATGACCAGAATAGACATCTTCTACAATATTTTGTAGTGCTGCTGGTAGGAAGAACTTTTAATTGTTGATCTTCTGAACTCTAATAGGCTGGAGATTGATTAGAATCAGGAAGCCACTAGGTTTGATTTCATACAGTGGCTACCAAGATCATTTGCCACCTCCACCAATAAATTTTTGGCACCCTCCTTTGACAAAATTATTTTCAGGAATAATCAGTGCATAAAATTATTAGTATTGTTATATTAAAATTAATCCTGGGCCTTGCACATGGCCCAGGATTAATTTTCCAGGATTGGCCAATTCCAAGGGCCACAACAGGGGCAGATTAATTTTGCAGGACTCCATGCCAAATATCTGATTTGCCTCAGCTGTTCAAAGGATAATAGCTGGAAATGTGGCAGAAGAAAGAACTGTTCATAGTGCATGATTAACAGAACATTTATATTCCTTCCCAAGCTTCTAAATGTCCTAAACGTTTTTTTAATTAAACAGAAAAACTGGGCCATGGTAACTTCAGATACTTCTCTGCCGTGTGCTGGTTGTTTGGCCGCTATTTGTTTGAGGAGCTCAAGTACCCCATAGGACTGGTGGAGTCCTCCTGGGGAGGGACCCCAATCGAGGCCTGGTCCTCCAAGAGGGTGCTACGTGAGTGTGGGATTTCAAAGTACAACCACAGGTAGGAGGGCTAACAGCCAGCATCCTGCAGTGCTCCTGGAAACAAGCCATTGTTCCCTTACCTGACATCTGCCCTCCATCCACACACATGGCCACATAGTTTAGAAATAGATACGTATTCTGTGAGCCCGTTTTTGGATTTGGATCCAGAAAACCCCTAAATCTTCTCTACAAATAATGAATCTCTAATAAACCTTATCTAATCATTGCAAACTTGCACGTGATCTGTGACAATTTCAATTTCTGTCTGGGTGGTTCGCAGGCTCCTAAAGGTTCGGAACCGCTGTTGTAGACAGGGGCAAGACAGATGATTTGATTCCCAACGAACTGCTCCTTATTTGTTCAGATCTCATTGCAGAAAGGGAAGGTCTCCAATTCCCAAAAGTCAGGCACTGGCTCTGGGCAGCCCAGTATGTCCCTTGCTGATTAGTTTGTCTTGCAGAGGAATAAGACAAATTAGTTTGTCTTGTCTCTTTTGTAGCAAACCTACTACCTTGTTTTCTGGACCTATTGCCCCCTCGGTGCTCTGGAACGCTATGATCCACCCACTTCTCAACATGACCTTCCGAGGTGCCATTTGGTACCAAGGTATGTAACACCTGCTAGGAGATTGGGAAGCCACGGCCTTGCTGTTGCTGCACAGGGCTCTGCCCTTCTTGTGATTGCAGGTGAAACAAACACCGAAATGAACACCGACCTCTACAACTGCACGTTCCCAGCGCTCATTGAAGATTGGCGGAAGACCTTCCACGATGGGTCTGCTGGGCAAACCAAGCGCTTCTTCCCCTTTGGCTTTGTCCAGGTCAGTGCTAAGTGAGCAGCTGATCTAGCTTCTCAGCCCTCAGATGAGCACAGAAATTTGTCTGATTTGCAGATAGCAAACCCTGTCCTCTAGCAACTGTCCCTGCATTGCAGTTATCTACTGGTCAACATGAGGAAACAGGTGACAGCTACCCGCGCATCCGATGGCATCAAACTGCTGACTTTGGCTTCGTCCCCAATAAGAAAATGCCCAATACGTTCATGGCTGTGGCTCTAGATCTCTGTGATGATAAATCTCCCTTTGGCAGGTAATGAAGGCCACTTGCTTAAGCTTGTCCTCTCCTCCAGTCTCTGTCTTTGGGAAGAAGGGAGAGGTCCAATCCAGGCCTAGGGATTCTTCAAAAGCCTGTCCCTTATTGGCCAAAGCCTGAGAACTTGACCCACCTCCTGCAAACAAACAGAAGGAAAGAGCTCTGTTCCACACCAAGGCCAACGTCTCCATGCCGAATCTTGAATCGAGTTCGTGGTGGTGAAGGCCTCCCTAGGAACAGTATATGTGTCTGCCATTCCCCTTCCCCTGCAGGGTGCTGAAGCTCTTTCTGACCAGGAGGACACCCCTCTTAGCATTTTTTAATGCCTTCATAAGGCACAGCCCAGATAACCATTCTCTGAAATTATTCTGCAGGAATTAGCTACGGCTAGGAAGGGGGGGGGTTGTTGCTCAGTGGCAGAACACTGTTTTGAATGCAGGATGGTCCCAAGTTCAATCTCTAGGCAGGACTGGCAAAGATGCCAAACTGAAATGCTGGAAAGCTGCAGTCAGCCAGGGTACACAATGCTGCATCAGACCAACCAATGGTCTGACTCCGTTTGAAGATGCTTCCTATATTCAATTTTTTAAAAAAAATTACCTGCAAATCAGGGATACAAACATACTTTTTCACTTTCAAATGAGGACTGATGGTCATGCTTTTCCCTACTTTGCAGGATCCATCCTCGAGATAAACAGACTGTGGCCTATAGATTGCACCTTGGGGCCCGGGCAGTGGCATATGGTGAGAAAAAACTGATCTTCCAAGGTCCATACCCTCAGAGAGTGAACATCGATGTGGCTACAAAGCTGATTAATGTCACCTATGGAGAGGAGATCAGCTTGGAACACTCGGACAATAAGATATTTGAGGTAAGAGCCGGCAGAATGGTCTTCTTTTTATACTCTGCTGCACTGTGTGGCCAGGGCACAAAGTTGTCCTGGTTGTTACTCACCCGCTCTGTGATTTATCGGAGCTTCCATCTGTGCTTGTCTAGTCTGTGTGACATTTCATCCCCATGAGAAAAAATACAGGCTGAATGGAGATCTGTTCCCCAAGTTTCTTCTGCAGCTATAGAGCATGTTCCATTCTCAACTGTAAAACCTTTTGCCAAAATTCTCAAAAAACGTCAAGATTTGATATCAGTCAATACTGATATCCAAGAGGAGCCTAGTGGTCTTTTCTTTTGGGATAACAAGGGTCTAATTCTCGCTTCCCTTAGCAGTACTTGTTCCAATCCAATTCCCAACCCCAGTAGAATTTACATAGGGCTTTCAGCAGGTTCTAAGTGTTTCACATGCCGTATCTTATCAATAACTTACTCAACCTGTAAGGTATTATTATCCCTGTATTGGAGACAGGCAAAACTGAGCCTGAAAAGGAATGGCTTGATGAAGGCTCAATACTGGGTTCAGGGCAGAAGCAAGACTGTAGGAAGGAAAGGAAAAGAAGCCTTGTCTGAAACCCTGGGAAGCTGCTGCCTCAGTTGAAGAAGACTGATATGAGGGCACAATCCTAACCTGAAGTTTGGCTGGCACAGTTAGGCCAGCAAAGTTTGGCCAGCCCAAGGGCCATGGTAAAGCCCATTTGGACCGGTCTCGGAGTCGAGGACGATGGTACGCATCTGTGTGCTGGCCTCTCTGCCTCCATATGGTCCACACATACTTTACGTTGTCCCTTGTGCCGGCCAAACTTTGCTGGCCTAAGTATGCTGACCTAACTCCAGGTTAGGATTGCGCCCTGAGCTAGATGGACCAAGTGTCTGACATACAGCGCAATCCTAGCCAACTTTCCAGCACTGTGCCAATGGGGCATGTGTTGCATCCTGTAGTTTGGGGGCAGTCCTGGAGGCCTCCTCAAGGGAATGTTTGTTCCCTTTTCTCAGAGCTGCATTGCACTTACCCCAGTGCTGGAAAGGATGCACCCATAGTAAATCGCAACTTCCTATGTTCATGTTGTCAGACTCCAGACAGCAAAGCCAATTTGTGTGAATTCTGTCTCTGCAGGTGTGCTGCTCACGAATAAATACGGAGTGCACCTGGAGTCCCGTTCCCATGGCATTCGCAACCCTTTTCAGAGTGTTCCTGCTCAATAAAGCCTGCCCGGGTGCTGCGGAAGGCCTGCGCTATGCATGGACGGAGCAGCCTTGCGAATACAAGCAGTGTCCCATCTACAACCTGCAAGCGTTGCCCGCCCCTCCGTTCATCACGTTTTCCAAAAACAACCCTGGTTGGATTGTGTCTTGAAAGGTGTGGCACAAGAAAGATGGGCAGGAGAGCCTGTAGTTTGATCTCGTGGACCACAAGGACAAAACCAGAACATAGCCGGCTGCTCTGTGTGGGATTCTACCTACAGATTCCTTCCCCCCCCCCCGAAATAGTAAAGTTCCTCAGCGTGGTCATTGTGGAGAAAACAAAATCTTAAAATGAAGGTAGTGATTTCCTCACCGGTTACGTCACTGCTGGAAAACTGGACTTGCACTGAAATCTCTGCCCCCCTGTGCCCATGCTGTATCGTGGGACTTGCAGTGGAGAAGCGCTGCCCTGGAACCCATTTAGAGGGTCCATTTCCTTATGCCTTGATTCTGCAGTGCTCTGGCCATCTGGCTCCTCCCCCTACCCTCCTACGGACAGCTGCAGGACCCTCCTGACCCGGAATAGCCCTAAGCTGAAGCAAGCGGTGCCCTGCCGAGTAATATACATGCCTCTCATTGAAAAGCGGCTCAGTTCGTTAACGATGCAGTACAGCGCCCTCTCAATCACATCACCCGCAGGGAGAATTCCATTTATGCTGGTGAGTGTTCGCTTTTAAAGAATGACTGTTGGGGCAACTTTTGGGAACGGTCACTCCCCACACGCTTTGGCTGGAGCTGAAAGCCATGGACGGTTTTTGCAGCTGTGGATGCTGGCTAGTCTGATTCCGCCACTCTGCGTGGAACCGATCACACATCTGCTTTCGAAGAGGAGCATGCCAGACTTTTGTACTCGGAACAGCTCTTGTGCCCATCATGCTAAACAGAGCAGAAAGGAGAAACAGCTTGCAGTTGCTGCTACGCTTAGATCTGAGCACGCAGGAGGCTAGATTCGTTGAGTAAGCTTTGGAAGGATAATGAACTTGGAAATGCAACACCAAACCTTTGAGATTACCTGCAAGTAAGGTTACTTCGTTTCCTTCTGCAGTCTGCTCAGGAGATAAATCATAGACTTTTGCCTTTTTTTTTTTTTTTTTTTTGCTTCAGTAGATGGAAAGCCTGTCAAATGTAGGAGGCTTATTTGCTGTACCTGTAAACAATTATCCTCCTCCATAGGCCCAGGAGGTAAAAATGGCCTGCCAAGAACTTCCTACGCTGAGATAAAGCCAGGTTGAAGATTAGTATCAGGAACGGAAGCAGCCTTTTCCATAAATTGCCAGAATTGCTCAGGCAGTGTTCACTGTCCTTGCCCTTCCTGCAGTTATATTTTGTGGTTGCTTTCTTCAACCACTGTCTTCCAGGCTGTAGCACCTAGTGAACTCCCCTGTGGCGAAGGAGTGATGGACCTCCTTCTGCCCTTGGATACAGACAAGTCTTCCTTTGCTGCTAGCTGACCCAGCATTTGAGGAGCATCTTCCTCCTCAACCAGGTACAGAGTTTAGTGATGCAAGCAAACCTGTTGGACTTTTATTTGTAGAATCTCTTATGCCACCCACTCAATCAGGCTCTCTTCTGTAGACATGTTTCAGTCTGATTTCCAACTCTGGGAACAAAAACAACCTTTGTTGTCCCAGTAGACAATTACCCTGACAGATCCTTGGGGGGGCAAAGTGTATCCCTGTTGGTTCTCTCAGCACCTTTTGGTGCCATCAGTCATGTTCTCCTTTTGGCTCACGAACTGGGATTTGGAGGTACTCTTGGACTACGGTTCCTATCCTACCTAGTGGGCAGATTGCAGAACGTGGTCACGGATGACACCTGCTCAGTGCCCTTGTGTCTTCTGCTGTGTCACAGCATCCTTTCTCAGCCCATCTACCACTTATCACCTGCATGAAATTGCTGGAGATTTGCCAGGGAATTGGAGATTATGGTAATCCATGTGCTTACTGACACACAATCCCATTTCCCCCGCCTTTGGCATGATAGACACATAGGAGAGGACTTCCCTGCTGCAGCACCCAGAATGTGGCACCCCCTGCCTTGGGAGATCTGACCCGCTTTCTCACTTTTTTAACCATTTGTTTAAAGTTTATTTATGCAGGCATTTGGTTTATCCTGTTATTATCAATAATTCAGTTGGCTGATTTCTCTCCTGTTTTGACTGTTCTTCTGCTCTTCAGACGAGTCTGAACTCTTGTCTTTGTGGATGTTAATTGCCTTGCGCACTCAGGAGTGGGACTGAAATGCTCAAATAAATAAGCGAACATCAAGTCTTAGCGTTGGTTTATTTTGTGCTTTTTTAGGAAGAGGCAAAAATCTCTGCTCTGTACGTTGAGTGATAGACCATGTATATTATTGTGTAAACAGAATATTTACAGTGCAATCCTACAAACGTTTACGCATAAGTCTAGGATTTAACTGGCTTACTTACAGATAAGTCTGCAGCCTTAAGGCCATCAATCAAACAAGCCCTTTGTATGGGGCGCAGGCACCCTGCCGTCCCAGCGTGAATGTGATAAATCCTGGAATCATACAGTGATTTGCCATCACCGCTCAATTAGAACTGGGAAGTTAGCGGACTTTTTATGCACTCCCTGCACTTTTAATCTGAACTTTGTTGTGCCATCAGTTCAAGCACAGCTCAAAGATGACATGCCATTGGAATTCTCTCTCGCAGGTTTCATTTCTGGGTGGGGAAAGAAAAAAAGGCAGGTGTTAAAATGATGCTGGCATTGCATGGACAATCAACTGTTGGCACAGAAAGTGCAACTGCAAGTCATGTAGCTGGTACCAAAGTCAAGAGATTTGTGGTAAATAGTGGGAAGGGAGGATACTGTGACTGCTTTTAGCATGCAGGCAAACAGGCTACATCACATGGACCAAAGCGCAAGTGTCAGCTTCTCAAAAGCAAGCAAGCAAACAGTATTTATATACCACTTTTCAACAAAAAGTTCACAAAGTGGTTTACAGGCAAAAAAATAAAGTTAGATGGCAAAGCTCTTTAGTCTTTTCTCTCTGCTAGGGAGAGGGGACTGACCAGTAAAAAGTGTGTTCGCAGTTGCCTTCAACAAGCACAAGCTCCAGCAAACATCAAACGCTCTTCCACATTGGCTGAGCTGCCCACAGCATCCTGCCTGCCACGTGGCTGCAAATAAATATTACAGGGCCCAAACTTTCCGGGGACATTTTGTCACACAGTACTGTTCACCAAACCAAAGCTATCTCGCCCTAAATACTACTATAAGAGGAACTTGCATTTCCCCGCAGGCATTTGTTCAGAAATAATTCTTATTCTGTACTTGGACCCAACTGCTTGCGAGGATTGTCAGGTGTTCAGTTATAGAACAAATGTTTCATGCATGATTGGGGGTTCTACTTTTGATATGCTTTCCTCCACATCTCCCTGGGACAACTCTAGAATTGCAAACTCATCTTTCCCTCCTGGGGTTACCAAAGCTGCAATCAGCATATGGCTTTCTGGCTCTTGCCCCACACAGTATGTTTCCAGAGCTTTCTACAAACGCACGAAGGCCTCAGCCACACAGAGGCCTCCCTTATACATAACTTTAGAAAACAGCAGTCAACTGTGAAGCTGTTTACAGAACCAAGCCAGCTAGTAACCGTATGCAATTACGGGAGCACAGTAGAACATGGCTAGGACCAAAAACAGGGCTCCACTGGGGCTACAGGAAGCAAATGTTTTAAAATAAGAAAGGAATCAGAGCTCTGTTTCAAGAGTTGCCCACATTTAGCACATGGGAAAACTGGATTAGGAGTGAGCTGGTTTTGGCCTTGAAAGCTTCAGTGGTTTGGGACCCAGATGCCTGAAAGATTGCCTCTGCCAGTGCAGAGATCCCATAGCACACCAAATGTTTGCATCATCATCATCATCATCATCATCATCATCATCATCTCCTACATCAATAAACATGGTTACAGACAGAAGTGATTAAAAAGTGCAAGGCTCTTCCCCAAGGAACCTAAAATCAAAATTTAAATGGAAGGGGAGATTAAAACATAAGGAGAAGGGAGGGGAAGAAAAGGAGGCCTAGATTAAAAAAAAACAGTATGAGCAAGGCTGTGTTGAATACATCCACAAGAAGAGAAATGCATTGCTTCCTTGCAGGACGACTTACCAATACACACACTGTTGGGGTGAGCTGGGCTGCCATCACTGCAGAAGAGCTGCTTGGGCTTGGACATCTCCAGGCCGGCAAGGAGGGTCATGAAATCCACCACGGTGTCAATGTTTTCCTTGTCCCCAGTGACGTCCCTCAGGGTGCACAGCACGCTCAGCCTGCTGAAGGACTTGACTTCGGAGATGTTGGCCCGCAAGAAGAGCAGGATGATGTTGAGGTCATTCAAGGGGCAGGTCAGCATCTTCCTGCTCAGGAGATCGAACGCCGGCAGCATCTCGTAGATGGCGAGGAGCCGCTTGTCCCACTGGCACAGCTGGAGCAAGTGGTAGACGATGACCGGCCCCAGGAGAACGTACACACAGCCGATGCAGATGCTGGTCAACTGGAAGACGGAGAAGAAGACCAGCTTGCAAGGGACAGCGGCTGGGATGTGGGGCTCGTTTTGGAGGAGCCCAGTCTTGATCAAACAGCTGAACTCATCTTGGAAGAAGACCCCAACGTGGAAGTAGCCCAAGTAGAGACAAGTGGCGGCGATGAGGAAGAGGAGGAGGAGGTTTCTCAACACGTAGATGCTGACGAGGTAGTACGACCGCTGTTTGCTGGAGAGATACCTCTCCAAGAGAGGGAACTCGAAGTAGCGTTCCTTGCGAGCCCTTGGCGGGGGAGAAACATAGACTGTGAAGCATTACACCTGTAGTAGAACTGCGACACATTGGATATGTGTGTGGGCCCAACCACAAAGCCAATCCTGAATATAGCCTGTGACAACTCTATATAAAGCAGTGAGAATTCCCCAGTTAATTAAGGCTACAGTATGATGGGAAACCATAGGAAAGCACTGGCTTTCTGCCACATGACAGGATGACTTGGCAAAACCAAGAAGGTTTTGTGGTCTCCAATTGCTGTTGTCAACTGTTGCTGTGCTTTCCTTGCATCCATTTAACCTTGACATCGGCTTCATGGAGCCAATGCTTTGCCCTTCCTGTCGTTTACCATTCTCTCCTCCTTCATACACATGCCTATATGCACATGCCAGCTGCAGATAATGTATCATGGCATTGCATAAAATGGCTTGCAGGAGTGCGAACAGTCTGACCAGGGACAGCAGAAGACCCCCAACCACAGAGTTGAGCCACTCCTGTGCGGTGTCCAACTTACTTGTCGTACTCTTCCCACAATTCCTCAGGGTCAGTCCCGCTCTGCTGGAGTTTCACCATGTGCTGCACCAGGCGGATCGAACGGTTGTAGGACTTGTCCAGCTCGTCAATGATGAAGAACAGGTCGCAGTTCAGAGATGGGGCGGCAGCGTATCGCCACAGCAGGTAGGGTAGATACATGGCAACCGCAATAATCAGCAAGGAATAGGGAAAGACCTTTAAAAAACAAACATGGCAGGAGGGGATGCTGAGGCAGTTCCCAGCATTTGAGGCCAGTTGACCTAAACAGGATGTAGATCCGCCAAAAACAGAGGCAAGAGGAATCCAGCCCCCTTACGTACATATGACTATTGGGAGCTCATAGAACATTGTATGTATACATCTGTCTCCTAGCGTGTCCGACCACTAGCTGAAACCCTGGAGAACCGTGGGCAGTCGGAGTACTGAGTTGAGGCCCAGCCCTATCAGACTTTCCAGTGCTGATGCAGCTGTGCAACTGGGGCATGTGCTGCATCCTGCGGAGGGAGGCCAGACATGGACCATTTGTTCCCTTACCTTGTGGTTGAATGGCAGCTGCATCAGTACTGAAAAATGGGATAGGATTGGCCACTTTGCTTCCTTGCCTCATCTTCTATAATCTTTGGCCATGGCCTATAGCTACCTGTTGGATGGGTTACTTTTGGAAGGGGGGGGGTCATCTGAGCCCTTTGACTTTGAGCCAGCTCCTTGGACTATGAAGCCCACTTAACTCCCCAGAGTGGGAAAAAAAAAAATCAATCTCTTTGTTTACAGGTCCGTTGGAAAAAGGAAGGTCAACAGTGAAGAGAAAGGGATGACTCAGCAGTTTCTTCAGTATGCTGACTCAATAAGGGGCCAAAAGGCCAAATAATAAAGAATAGGGTGAAGATCAAGAATTTTCAACACAAAGTGATGTTTCTGATGCTAACTACTCTTGGATGTATTGAGTCAAATTTATGGGACATGAGAAAACAGGCTTAATGCAAGAGCTGTTTAGAAAAATTAGCTGTGGGGCAGAGGTGATGGTGAGGATGGGGTTAAAACTACCTCCTGTCTTCCCACTGAAAATCCCCCCAAGTGGCAGTTTGCCCCCTAAGCAGTGCTTTACAACACAACAGTTAGGGCAAGCCACTCTGTTTGGGGGGGCGATTTTTCTATGCCCTGTAGCCTGTAAATAAATTGGCTAACCTCCTCCAAAAAAAATCCCTCTTTTGTAACTCAAAGGCATTCCCCCACTCCCGATACCTTGAATACCCAGAGGGATTCCGATCCGGAGACTTCAGCAGCATTGGTGTCATAGTGAAGCAAGGAGTCCCAGCACACAGCATCAACATGAGCTGCCTGTTTCCCTGTGAAGTTGGCAGGGGAGAAGCAGCTGATCTGGGAGCCTGGAATGGAAAGCAAGAAGGGAATGGAGCCATTGGCCCCAAGCACTCTCTCCACCAACACTGGATCCATCTGCGCTAAGCAGGGGCAGTTCTTGCAGAAGGGATAAATAGTAAGTAAGTAAACGTACCAGTGGAAAATTCACGTGCAAATGCCAGCGATACCAGGACAAGGGGCAGCCCCACTGTGATGAACTTCACCATGCGGTCACACGATAGCTCCAAGCGCAGCCCTTTCGCCCTGGAGCCCTTTGGATCCGGAAGCAGGGCATCTGAGAGCATATACTCGCCAGCAGTGTGTGCGATCGACATGACTCCTTAGCCCAACCAAGCAGAGAAGAGGTAGCTTCTAAGTGCCGTCAACTCTCAAACAGCATCTAAGCCAGCTTGAGACAGATGCTTCTCAAACAGCAAGCTTTATTTGCAGAGAATTAAGTCCTGGACAGCTGTAAGATGACAGCCTTGGCTGTTTGCAGAACAAAATGATAATTACAAGGCCAGCCTTTCCCCACCAGGCAATGCCAACCAGCAGCTCCAAAAATAGAACGTGCATACGACCACTGCGATTGCTGGGAACACCACGTTCCTCGGCCCACCACAGGCACTGCAAGGCAAGGCAAGGCAAGGCTGGGCTCTTGTGGTTTTACACCGCTCTTTCATAAACAGATGTATTTCGAGCCGTGGGTTTGTTTCAACATCCAGAAACACACAAGGGTGGGCCTGAGCAGCAGTAGGCTTCACTCTTTTTCAAAGCAGAGGGTGGGCTGAAGCACCATAATCCCACTCTGGGTTCACACCAGCATACAGAGAGTATTTTTAGCCATGTGGTCCCCCGCTGATGCATGTGGTCGGGTTGGCAAAGCCTGTTCCATTCTTGACGGCCAGACTGGCTTTGGGAATATCCAAAATGCCACAGCTCCAGCTGTTCTTTGGGAACACTGATCACCAGGAGATGGAATTAATTCCAGAGAGCCAAAAGGAGTAACAGTTTGCTTTGGCAGCAGTTTAGCACCCACTCAATCTATGGCAAACCCCCCCCCCCCCCGCATTCCAGCCTTTGCCAGCAGATCACCCAACATGCCCCCCATCACCCAGCTGGCTCTAATTAAGAGGATCAGGCACAATACGCTGGCTAGCAGAGGCTGAATTCTTTGCGTGGGTGGCTTCTGGTGATGAGCACTGGTACCCTGGCTTGGAGCATCTCACAGGCCAAGCAATGTATTCCAGCACCAGCTTCTGTGGATTCCAGCCCACTCCATCAGCTGCATGACTGATGAGTTGTGGGTTCAGCTTCAGAGACTGCAATCAATTTGAGCACGGGGGCAAACGGGGCCTCCTAAGGAAGGAATTTCCACACATGCTTCTACGTGGCCCATTTTTAAACAGTGCAAACGTTTTTGTTCAGCCATTGATCACTTTCCTTAAGTTGCATGCTGGGACTTCCAGCGCATTAGCTTATTGGTTGTTATCAAGGCTCATCGAAACAGGGCACAAGTGCTGGTACTTAGAAACTATTTAAAGCACATCAGAACGTTCCAGGTCTACAATCCTATAAAAGACCATGGATTAGTTTCACAACTGTGGCTATACAATTCTGACTGCAGCCCTTAGAGTCATTTTTCGTATGAAGGATGAATGACAATGTACCTTATGCAGTTTTCCACTGATGAAAGTAAGAGCTCTGGGGCATTTAGGATTCTGAAATTCTGTTGCCAGAAATAGCAGATTCAGATACCTCAAATTTGGCACAACAAGCCAACAGCTTATACAGGTGATTAAAAGAGTTGGTACACTTGCATTATGTTGCTGTAGGAAATATTGTGGGTGTACATTATTAATTATACAAATTGCAGTACTGTATCCAATTCCTTGATGTGTGAAGTGATAGCGATGGCAGAAGGAGGGGGAGGGACACAGCAGGGTCCTTGCTTTTGTACTCCCATTGTGAGTGGAAAAAATAAACACAGGAGCAAAGCCACATGGTCCTGTAGCTTACCTGAATCACTAGTAGAAAACCCAGCGTTATCAAGATTATCGCATTGTCTCTGCACCCCGATGGCTTTCAACAATGAATTCAGGCCAGTTAACTAACTCCAGGACTTGCCTTTGCTTCCTTTTAATAATAGTTATTGTACAGGACTGCTTTAGAACATTTAAAACATTTCACTTATATCATCTTATAACCCTTACAGCAGCTTTGCGGGTGGTTAGCAGCAGCCAAATCTGGGGTGGGCGAGGCCAAATTCAAGCCGGGGAATTCTCAATTCACAGATCAATCTCTTGGTCATTCCGCTACACCATCGCATGTGTCCCTCGCTGCCTCTCTTTGCATACTTCCCTGCTTCAGTGAGGTCACATCTACTTGGGATAGGGCAACACATCCAAGAATTGCTGTGTGTGTCAGACTGGGCCTCTCCCCTCCCAGCCCATGAGAGTTCTAACAGACAGTTGCTGCATCAAGAACAGGTACATACTGCATGGCCTGGCCTGCTGCATCTTTGCACAATCCCGTTCTGAAGGAAGTCTAAAATCAAGTTTTAGAACCCCCATCTTCACTCAAGCAAACAGAGATCTCAGTACAGGGCACAATTATCTGGGCAACTGCAGGCCTTCTGCGAGAGACATGTCTCAACTCCACACCCGACCATCTCAGCATCCAAAGTGCATCGCTACGGAGTCAAGAAAAACGGTGTCTCTGGCACAAGCCCAGGCCTCCAGTACATTTGCTCAGTTTTTCCCCAGCTCTGGAAAGTCCAACTTCAGTCGCTGCAAGGAACGAGCAAAGAAGAGAGGCAGCTTGCAGACCAAGTGGGTTTTCTCCGCCTCGCTGCCGTAGCCTTCAGGCAGGGTGAGCTGGCAGGCGTGCAGGTGGAGTGGCAGGTGGCGGGCTTTTACCTGTTCCAAGCCCAGTCTCTTCAGGGCACTCTGGGGAAGCTTCTGCAAAAAGGCGATAAGAACATGACTGAGCAGTGACAGGGACACCCACTTTTAAGTTTAAAACCCAGAGATTCAACAGCAGAGTGGCAGTTTGAACATCTAAGGCCTGGAGAGAGGTTTGTAAACCCTTTGCCCCTCCCCTCCCCATATGACCAAGAACCAGGAGCCACTGCTGACAGCTTAGGAGAAGAGACCCCAACTTTGTTATAGAGACTAAAATAATACACAGTCCTCAAACCCAACTGTTGACTACAGATCAGAGTGGTACCCAAGATTACAAGAGTCCTTGAAAGCTACACCAGTGAAGAGACAGCCATCTTGGCTTGGGGGACACACATTGACTCCTATGGAGAGGAGGCTGCATTTAGCAGACTTAAGAGTACTCTCCAAAAGCACTGAATACAGCGGTGGCATTCAGCCGGTACGCTGGGCGGGAGGAACGGGTGAGCGGTAGCTCGGCCGTAGCTTTCCGCTCCGTTTCGCTGTCTTCCCCGCCTCCCACCCAGCGTACCGGCTGAATGCCGCCGCTGACTGAATAGCAGGTGGCAAAAGGGTGGTTCTTTGAATTGCACTGTGATATGGAACAAGAAACAACCACTGCCCTCACTGCGGAAACTTGCACCTACTAGAGAACACACATTGCATGGAATGTCCTGGAATGGATGAGGGCAGCAAAACACACCAGAGAACACTCTAGAATTTGGCTGCAGCTGTAATCCTTTCCCTGTGAGCCTCACAGGGGTAAGAGTATAGGACTTTCCTCCAAATAAGCATGCAGTCCTACAAAGCAATACAAAGCAAGACATAAAAAGCACCTATTGAGTCCTGTTGGAACGCTTACACCTATGTTTCACTTCACAAACTCCTTTTAATGTGTTTCTCCTACCTGTGGTGCCAGCTTGCTCCAGTGAGAGTATTTGTGGTCCCCAAGGATTGGGCAGCCTAAGCCATAGGCTACGTGGACTCTGAGCTGGTGTTTCACGCCTGTGTGTGGAGGAAAGGGAGCAAGAAGTCACATCTTAAGCATCACACACAGATACACACACTCCTGCTTCCTCATTTTTGGAAATTAACTGCCCAGACTCTAGTCCATATACAGTTTGCCCACAGGGAGGAAAGGGACAGCTTTGACTGGCTTATTCAGCTAGCTTACTTGACAGGTAGAAAACCCAGCAAAGTTAATAAGGTTGCCCCACTACCAACATTCCAAGGTGGAAGGGACCTTAACTATGGAAGGGAAGCACACACCTAGTGGAACAAAACACTCATTTTGAACTCCACCAGAAAGCTTCAGGTTGACTGCAAATCTTTTGTCTTCTACGGGTCATCAAGGAGCAGACTTCCCCAACCGAGACAACCCATCAGGCTCTCAGACAGGGTTATGGCCTTCAGTGCCAACATCAGTCATTTCATTTTAGCTCTCTCTAAAGATACACCAAAAGGCACAGAGAGGACTAATAAAACAGAAGCACCAGAGCTTCCTGCAAAGGGAGATCCACACAAGGACTTACCTGTGGCTGGCTGGAGTTCAAGGAGGCAGCAAGAGCTAGCGCTACTCAGGACTTTGTACCGGGTCACTGCCATGTGCGCTTCACTCTGCCGCCGTACTCTGATCATCTCCCCATTCTCTTGAGACAGACGATAATTCGGAGCAAGGGTCATCTACAAAAATCAGATACACTGTGGTTGAGATTCATGACATTCACCACCAGCCTCCCGACATTAAGCAATAGTTAGATAGGAGAATTACCAAGGAAGTTAGACAAGGCAGGGTTGAATCATGACAGCTTGGACAGAGCCCTATCCAAACTACCTTGCACTGTCATTGAACTGCATGGTGTGGGTGAGGCTATTCCACAGAAAGACCTGACCTTGCAATAAACACGCATCATCTTCAAGGATACTTACATACCACTTTTCTACAAAGAAGTTTACAAAAGTGGTTTACGTTGCAAAATAAAGGGTTCTCTGTTCCAAAGGGCCCATAATCTAAAAGATGCAGAAAAGACACCAGCAAACAGGCTTGGGGGGGGGGAGGGAGGAGGGGATGCTACACTGGAACAAGTGGGGACAGCCACTCTCCCTCTGCCATAAGTGGGGGCACACTTCTTTTAAAAAGTACTTCTTTGCCATTTAGCAAGACAGCATTTTAAACACAGCCTTAGGGCAAGACTAAACCCAATGGCCTTAAATTATAGGAGAGAACCACTAATCTAGAGCAGGAGTCTCTAAACTTTTCCGTACGAGGGCTGCATCGTATATCTGAGATGATGCTGAGAGAAAACGCTCCGGTGAGATTGGGCTTGAACAGTCAAAACCCTGCCAATCAGAAACAGACTCACTTTGTAGTGTGGCTGATGGCCCTCCACTTCCTTCTCCACAATGGGAATGTCCACCAGCCCCTCTGTTGGCTTTGGCATTCCAATGCAGATGGCCCTGCAAAGATCATGGAGTGAAGCATTTCAGCCCTTATGCTATGGTGAGCAGCTCTCTTTTGCATGCAATCCTGCCCTATCTGGCACTCCCCCACGCAGCCCTAAAGTGAGTCTTGGCTGAAGCCCACGAGAAGAAGAGTGTCCCATACCAGTATCTCTTCTCCACTTGGCGCAATCTGAAGAGCTCCTGGATGCGGTGTGCAGTGTCCTGGTCCCGTGCCAGTACCATCACACCTGTGGTCTCCTTGTCAAGCCGGTGACACAGGTGCAGGGGTTCAGCTTTCATGCCATCCAACATCTTTGCCAGGATGGGCAGGACATCCGAAATACACATCTTCACCCCAGGACCACCTGGGACACAAATGGGAAACTGTAATAGCCTTTAAAACACTTTTCCTAGAGAGATTTCCTTCCCCAGGGCAGCTGTACTCCAAGGCCTGAAACCCTGGAAGTACCAAAACCAGAAAAAAATAATCTGCAGCATGGATGTTTTGCATTCTCCCACTGAGTGGCTCCGAGAAATTATGTGATGTCTGTCTCAGGATTAGATATTTACCTGGTTGATGGCAAGTTAAACTACCTGCCTGTTGCCAGCTGTATCCCCAATACCTAGTGCTGCAACAGGCCAAGGATCAACATTGGTGATGATGCCCCACTGGATTTACCAGGAAGCTTACAGAACTGGATGGAAAAAACCTCCACACTCCTTTGTCTCCCTCTAGCATCTAACAGAGGGATATTTCCCCAAATATTACTGGTAGCAGTGTCAGTGGGATCCAGGCTCACATGATCTAGTTAGATCCTACACCACCTGTGACATACATTAAAGAGCATCAGAAACAGGCAAGGATCATTTCTGTGCACAGGCTTACTTAGAGGCTGATACTTACTTAGAGGCCTTCACTATAGAGAACATCTGAATAGTTAGCAAATCCCTCCCAAATACCAGCCCATTCTAAAGATCTATCATTAACGTTTTAAGGAAGAGAGCTAACATCATACTCCCCTCACCATGCACAGGGAGACCATAAGGTTTGTTTATCACCACCATCTCTTTATTTTGGAAGAGGATTCCCCGTTTGAGGGCCTTGGCCAGAACATTAGGATGAACTCGCTGCAACTGCTGGGTGAGTTGGGCAAATTCAAGGATACGTCTCCGTACTGGGTCTTTTGGGATCTGCAAACAGCCAGAGGAAAGAATAGTCAATTCCTTTAACATATAGCCTCTGCACACATACATAAAAGGCAGTTGTAACAAGAAAATTTACTTTTCTAGAGGCAAAAGACTACTGTTAAATTTCTTCCTGCTTAATGATGTCACTTCTGGCCATGACATCACTTCTAGGAAACAAGGTAACATAAAGTGAATAAACAGAGCTGGGAAGAGGGAGACAAACACGTTAAAATACGTACAGAGACAGGAGCGAGAAGAGAGAAACAAATATGTTAAAATACATCTCTAAACTCGACTACGAGGTTTAAAGGAACATGATTCGAGGGCACAATGCATGCTGGGACGTGTAGTCCTAACCAGCTTCTCGCGATGCATGGCGGAATATAAAAAGCCACCGTTAGGCCCACTACCCTCAAGCGACTCACTTCTTGCAGCGGCGTCTTTCGTTGTTGCCTTTTCTGAGCCCGGATTTTCTCCGCTAGTTGTTCGGCGGTTAGAGCGGCAGCGCCCGGGCGCTGAGAAAAAGGCCGCCCTGCCGGTCTCGCGGCCAACTCCAAAACACGCCGAGCAATACCTCTCTGCGCCGCCATCTTGCTTAAGGGCCCCTGACCGCGGCAGTCGCCAGGGTGGGCGTGGCCTGAGCGGGAGGCGTTTTCATTCGACGCGAATGAAAGGGAAGCTTAGCGACGCGAAAGGAGGCGGGTCATCAAGAGACACTGCCAATCTTTACCATGATCTTTACCAGAGCGGCGGGGGCAGTTGCCGTCGGGAGGTCGGGAAACCCGGAAACCCCCCTTTCGAGGACGCGCTTTTCCTCCAATTAAACCGCGGCGCCAGATTCGCCGCGCAACGCTGTGCCCAATCACAGCGCACGAGTCGGTTCCAGTAAGGCCAGGGGGCGGGGAAAGGAAGACGGATGCGCCAATAGGAACGCGAGCGTCCGGCGCTGTGAACCAATGGGAGCGGCGCGAGTTGAGGCAGCGTAGGGGGGTGGGGCCGGCGGCGGCTCGTGCCCTTTTTTTCGGTTTAAATAACGTCCGTTGCGGGGAGGCCGTTGCGCGAGGACAGGAAGAAGCCGAGCAGGCGCCGTTCAGGTACGAGCGAGCGGCAGAGGCGCAGCTTTCCCTGTCAGAACGAGCGCGCGCAGCCGCCGCCTCCCGGCCGAACGCGACGGCCCTGAGCTAGGCAGGGGACAAAGGCGCCTCCTTCCTAGTCGGTCCTCTCCGGAGCGGGGGTGGCGAGGCGACGTGGAGCGCTGGGCTCAAATTCTCCGCTGGGCTCCGCCGCGGCCTACCTCGCAGGGGCGTTATTGCGAGGGCAAAAGCGTCCCGTGTTCCGCCTGCAGTGCTGAGAGGAAGCCGCCCTGGGCTGAGGCTGCAGCCCTATCCGCGCTTACCAAGGAGTCAGCCTAGGGTTGCCAGATGCAAACTGAGACAGGGCGCCTCTACCCTTAACCATTGTACA
>JAJKFI010000062.1:6022733-6061467 GCA_029204185.1 Lerista edwardsae
CAATGGTTAAAGGTATAGGTGCTCTGTCCCAGTTTGCATCTGGTAACCGTAAGCAAGCCCTACTGGCTCTAATGGGACTTACTCCAGAGTAGGCATGCATAGGCTTTGGCTGTGCTGAATCCTACGCATGGTTAGGACTACATGCCCCAGCATGCATTGTGCCCTCAAATCCCATGCCTTTAAACCTTACCATGGAGCTTAGACAGTTCTCTCTTCTTGGTTCTGTCTATTTAACAACAAATGCCCCCCCCCGCCCCGCCAAAAACGTTGTGCTATGCTGACTGACAGCTGCTCTTGCTCAGGGGCCTGGCCTGTTGGAGCTGGGGGCTGAACTTTGGACTTTCTGCATGCAAAGCTGGTGCTCTACCATTGAACTAGGGCTACTCATGATGCAGCTAGAAGTCTGCCTTCTTAGTGAATCAGGCCCTTCTATTTACTTACAATTGAACGTTTAAGGAGTTTTGAGCATTTGCAGCTCTTGGAAGTAAAAACAAACACTGGTAGATTTTTAGAACAGTTTAAAGGCTGTTACAGTATATTAATAATGTGTATTAATAGTGCTATAGTGTATTAATATTTATTTTTTTGAAAAAGTGGAAAAACAAATTAATATTCCTTTTAATCCCTTGGAGAAGTACTTCAGTGCCAGAAGTATGATAGAAGTGCTATATGGATAGAAGTAGTCAGAAAGGCTGTGGAGAACTCAGTCAGCACTCATGCACACCCTCTTCGCAGCTTGTTCATCGGCCTCTGCTGCAGAATCCTTGTGGCTAGGCTTAATTGCTGGCAGTTCATCAGCCTCAGGGTGCTTAATTTTTTTCAAGTGTGGAAGGTCAATGCGTCCTCTTTTCACAAAATGACTGATGCGAGACTCCAAATCTTCACATTTTGGGCGATCCATCAAGGGTCTGTAGTGGCGGGCTTTCACACCTTCAATTAAAGCACTTATTTGGTTGTGGATGGGGGGCTTCATTTCCCTCCAGAGAACAGTACCAGTGTTGCTGGATCCTGTAAACATAGCAATCAGTAGTATTTTTATACTGCTTTTCAACACAAGTTCACAAAGCAGTTTACAGGCTAATAATAATAATGAAGTTAATTGGCTCCCTGTTCCAAAAGGGCTCACAATCTAAAAAAAAAAAAATGCAGACCACCACCAGCAACAGCCACTAGAAAGACACTGTGCAGGGGTGAATAGGGACAATTACTCTCCCCCTGCTCAATGTAAGAGGAGCACCATTTAAAAAGTGCCTCTTGTCCAGTTAGCAGGGGTTAAGGGGTTAAGTTAGCAAAGCAGTCATCTAGCCAGAAGAACATTAATATACGTCAGAGCAATGTTAAAGACACATTTTAAAGACTAAAGTTAACCCAGAAATAGTAGGGGGGGGGGGGAAAGGCAACAGATTTTCACTTCCTCCTACCTGTAGGTATCTTGGCACAGTCTAGCCCTTTTAGCATGCTGTACAGCATATGAGTTTTAACTGCATGGTTGGCCCAAAGCTGCTGTAGGTGAGTGACGTTAAACTCCTGGACTTCACGATCATAGATCCACTGGATGCTTTCAAACTCACAATTGTATAGAACCAGAGGAAATTCAACTGCCATACTACCAAAAAGAAGGGGGGAAAAAAAACGTGAACATCTGATTAGCTTTGTGGTGATGTCTACTCATCTTTCCAGTACCACTAGAGTACTGTGAGGGCCCATAATTCAATGGTTGAGCATATTCTTTGAATTAAATACAAAAAGTCCCTGTTTCAATCCCTTGCATCACTGTTAAAGTTTTTCAAGTGGTAGGCCTGTGAAAGGCCTATGCCTAAGATTTAAAGGATCTCCTGTCTGTGAGCGTAGATAGGACTGGGCAAGATGGACCAACAGTCTGATTTTGGTATAGGGTTTCATGGGTTGCTGTTTTTCATGGGCAGCTAACACAGCTATTTGTCGTTGTCAAACCTTACCTGTATTGTGGTTTTCTAGGGTTGTTCCCTATATCCAGCAACTCATCAATAATTTCTGGCTTCTCCATCCCTTGTCCAATCAGGAAAAGGATAGCCATCATGCAACGGACCTGGTGATAAAGGAATGCCTGGCCCGTCACTTCAAACTGACACATTTGGAAAGGGTCTTGTTGCTCCATTTCCTCTCGTTTATCCACAAGCCACACCTCTGCAGTAAGAATGGTCCTTTCAAAGTTGGTCACGCCATTAGCAACATCCATCTTGCATAGATTACGGAAGTCATGGGTCCCCACAAATTTCTGAGCTGCAGCATTCATGAGAGCAACATCCAGATCAGCATGAGGAAAAAAATAGCAGTAGGTCCTTTTCAGGCAGCTGAATCTAGCACTGAAGCTGGGATCCACTGGAGCCCAGGCTAGTACTCGTATATCAGGAGGGAGCACCCGATTTAATATGTGGGTGTAGCGGATCTCCTCTGAAGAATTACTGGCTTTGTCTTTTTTGGTTCTCTCAGCTTCACTTACTGCCTTCTCTGAAAGGTTTGAGCGGAGATCCAGGGAGATCACCTGAAACATTTTGGAGAATCGTTAATTCTAAAGCACACAAAGTTTAATGTTTTAAAAAAACTGAACTAGTAATAAGAACTCTCCAGATGAAACTCCTTGTAGCAGTTTATCTTTATCATTTGACCCTTAACTGATTTGGTGGTAGGCCTTACTAAGAAAACTGAGCATTGCTGGTTAATGTGATCTCAATGAAGATGCAAGTTCTGGATTACAGTCCAGTTCCTTAGATACATCAACTACTGACCAAGAACATCCAAAACATTGTCCCTTATTAAATAACTGCAAGATTCAAAGTAACTGTTCATCCAGTATAGCTTTCCTAAGCAATCTGTTTGCAACCAAAAGCAAACATCTTTTTTTTAAATATGTTGAACACAAATTTAAAGCTCCCTTAATTGTTGGATGATAAGCAAAGCAGGAAACTAACTTTTTAGTTAACAGATAGGTGTTAATGTATAGGTGGATTTTTCAGTATTGGAACTGATCATACAAGGTTGTCCCATGCTAGCAACATGAATTCTGATTTTGACAACGGTCCAAAGAATCATGTACTGATTTGGTTAATTAAGGCTTTAACATCATGCTGTAATTGAGGGCTTTGGGATCTAAACTTCTTGAGCAGTCCAACACATGTAGCGCTCACCTGTCCAAAGGCACTGACTCCCTTGTCTGTACGCCCACAGCGATGATAGTTAGATGTCTGTCGACTGTCCACAAGTCGAGTTTTGCTTAAAGCTTTAAACAACTCCTCTTCAATAGTATTGCTGGTGTTCTCCTGGCTGGCAAAGCCCTGATACCCCCAGCCCAGATAGGCAATCTTCAGTGCCACGTGTCTCTGGCCATAGGCGCTAAAATCAAATGGCCGCTGCTGACGCTTCTTATTCTTCCCAGTTGTTGGAAGGCAGCCTCCTGAGTCTGTGGTCTCCTTGCTCTCTAGAAGTCTTTGCTGCAATCTCTGCACAGTCTCTTCTAGTTCCTGGACCCTCTTCAATAGCTTCTCTTTTTCTGCACCATCTTCAGCCATAGTGAGAATCCCTACAAATAAAAAGGAGCAACATGAGCACTTAATAGCAGTTTATTTGCAGAGGAAGGGCATGGGAGAATCTTTCCAGTAATAAGTGCAGACTCAGATTGTTGATCTGCTCCCCAAACTCCTGCATTTATTTTCTATACAGCATGTTTAGGCTTAATGATTTTTTTCCAGGATTGGGCAGCTATTGCCTGTTTTCATACTTATATTAACTAATCTATTATGAACCTCTAACCTCTAACAAACAGCTTCTGGGATGCCCAGATCACAGTCTGAAAGCTGCTGGAATAGTTACTTGAAAGTACTTTTCCGTCAGATATGCTACTACTCAGTCAAGCTTCTTTTGGGTAGGTATAATGCATGCCTAGCTTATACTGTGCAATAATCAACATCTCTCTCTCTCTCTCTCTCTCTCTCTCTCTCTCAGAATTGGTAGTTGCACCAAGTAAGAAGTAATGGAAGCACTGATGGGACTAGATCGGTATCGATGGTCCTCAATGAGCCGAGAAGACCAGATCAAAGAAGCTGCTATGGCGTTTATCCGCCTTTGTGCAGAACAGGGAGCAAACAACTCGAGGCAGCCATGCATCCCTCCTCAGCTGGACCCCTACATAAGAGCCTCTGTAGCCTCTGTGCCCAAGCCTACGCTTCCTGCAACTATCAGGAATTATCAGGGAGAACCCATCTTGCAACTTGAGATCCCTGAAGATCTCTGTGTTGCTAGAAAACCTATAATGAAAAGAAAGGTCCTGAGGCGAAGACCTGATGGAGAAGTAGAGGTGACCGATGAGTCTGTCATGAGCGAACCAGAATCTGTCAGCCCCAGTGACCCTGAGTACAGGGAACTCGGTCAAAGAATATACAAGCTGAATATCAACCCAGAGACTGAGGAGTCTGAAGAGGAATGTGAGCTAACAAGTTCCCCTGAGTCTGAGATTCCTTACTCCTGGAAAACTAGCGAGGAGAGCCATAGCATTGTATCCTCCAAGCAGGACTTGGTCATGTCCGATCACCCAAAATCTTTCATATTACCAAAGCTAGATCAGCTGAGTCAAAACCGAATGAAGACAGACCGGGTTGCCCGTTACTTGGAGCATAAGCATGACTGGGAATCGCTTCGCCTACCAGGAGAAGATCTCAGGAAAGGTGTACGCTGGAGTATCCGGGAACAGATGCTCTACAAGACAGAGTTCCCACCGAGGGCTCGGCCTGTGTATAGTCCCAACAATTACCAGGTGCCTACAGAGAAGAAGCGGTCTGCCCTCCGCTGGGGAATACGCTGTGACCTGGCAAAGGGTGTCATGCCTAAGAGTTCCTACTCCTCCTAGAAATCTAGTCTTTGCCGTACAGCTTAGCATCACCCAAAGATCCAGCTGCTCTGAACAAGCAGCTAATCTATGTAGTTCCTAAAACTCTCGTCTTGTTTTTAGTGTTAAACCTGGGGGATGCTTGCTGAGTTAGAAAGGCCTTTCCTTTCCCAGGCTATTTATCCCTGGATAAAAGCACATGGTATCAATACTGTGATGTCACTTTTTTTAAAATATTTAACTTCTGGATGTGTGGAATAAATGAAACGTTTGTGGAATAAAATAATCCTTTCCAGTTGCTCAACTTATGATTTCTGCGGGTTTTCTTTCTCTAGGGGCCTTGAAAACAACCACTGTAGAAAAGTATACAGTATAGCTGTTATTAGGTATATGGTGTCTTAAAGTCCAAGCACGCATCACTGCTTTCAGAGGTAGATTCAAGTCTGTAAGAAATCCCTGAACTACATTTTGTATTTTATGAGCTATAGACAATTGCTGAATTTCCAACATGGCCCCTTTTCCCTGCCCTTATCTCCATTTGCTTACCATCTGCCTGAAATAATTCTGTAAAATTTAAAACTTGACTGTTTTGGATTTTTGATCATCCTTACCTGGGGCATCACCTGCCATTGGATGTGGATTTTTCTTACTGACCAAAATATGACTGAGAGCACAATCCTAACTTTCCAGCACCAGAGTAAGGGCAATGCAGTTCTGAGGCAAGGGAACAAATGTTCCCTTACCTTGAGGAGGCCTCATGTTCCATTGGCAGTGCTGGCGAGTTGGTTATGATTGTGCCCTGGGTTATTAATTACAGTTAGTGGACTATAGTACTCTCCACTTCTTGTATAAAACTTGTAGTTTTTGTAGCTTCCTCTTGGCAAACTATAAAACAAGCCACTGGCAAGTCCATAACCTTTCATATTTTTGATTATCTTAGTTTATCATCAAAAGGCTGATATCAGACAACAGAAAATGCAAAGGACAGCAAGTCTGCTGCATTACAGAATATATCTTTAGTATGGTTACTCAAGGGCCCAAACCACCCCACACATCCATGCTCAGTTTAACATTACTTGAATCTAGATTGACAAAATGATGAACTTCGTTGCTTACACACATACAGTGTGTGAGTGATCCTATTACCTGTTTTAGAAGCAAATTATCAAAAAATGCCAGCGCTCTTACAATAAGCCCAACAGTCTAACTCTACATGTGTTTGATCCGGCTTACACCCCAACGAGTTCAATGGCGCTGACATCCTAAGAAGTGTGCTGAGAAATGTACGTTTATGCTGCAGTAAGTTTCAACAGTGGACTTTCTCGCCACGTAAGCGTACACAGGATTCAGCCTTCCATTAAAAGTAGTCCAGGTTCAGATGGGAGCTTGCGAAATAGACCTGATTTTTGTGTACGTTTCTATTCTGCAAAAGTAGGATGAAAGGGAGGAGCATAAAATGAAAACCATTTCACGTACCACCTGCAGACGTTTGTTTTCGTAAGAGAGAAGAAAGAATCTGGTCAGTCTCGTTGACTGCCTAAGAGGACCACCAGAGAGAATCACACTAATCCCCAAACTCGTGGATGATCGCCTCGCTTGCAGAAGGGACGGCGCTTCCGCTTGCAAGCGCCTTGCAGGAAATGACTGAAAAACTCTGACCTCACGTCGTATAGAGCAGGCTTCTGGGAAATGTAGTCCTGGGAAGTGAGCAAGCGGAACTTCCCAGGGACAATCAGTTTAAAGATATACGGTAGTAATAGACCTGCCTTGTAGGATAAGGCTTCTCTAGTCCAGCACCCTGTTCTCAACAGCACAGCAGGCAACCTGGGAGGTCATAAGCAGGGAGGTCATGAAACAGCGGTCCATCCATATAGTTCTCCATGGCCTCCTCAGTGGTGGCCATGCAGAATCAGATACACTGTCCCTAAACATGGAGGTTCTGTCTCTCTCACACTCATACACACACACACGCCCAGATGGGTCTTCCATAAATGTGGCCTATCCTTTTAAGAGAAAGAAGCCGGCAGGATGCTGCAGCCGGCACACCTGCAGACCTGCTTTGCTTAAATTCCTATCCGCAAGCAGAGCTCAGGCTTCAGCGGGGCTTTCCTGCAGGCGCGGTTTTCGTTTCCTCCCATGCAAGGGTCCGTTGAAGGCTGCAGCCCGGCGCGCAATGGGGGAGCCCGCTCCCGCCCCCCGTTGCCAGGTGAAGCACCGGCGTTCTAGAACGCGCGGGACATCAAAGGGCCGCCCCGAGCGACCCAGCCCGGGCCGTCGCCATAACAACCCTGCAGGCCCCAAAGGCCCGCCCTCCCGCCAGCCAGCCAAACAACCGCCGTTTACAGCGGTGGCTCCTCCTCGCCTCGTGCTGTGGGCGCGCCCGAGCTGGTGCTGCTGTCGCGGCGGAGCGAGATGTGGCCGAGGCAGAAGCCTTTCCCGGAGGCGCCAGGCGGGATCCCCTCGAAGGGGGCCGTTTGCCAGCCTCGGAGAGTAAGGGGATGGGTGGGGGGAAGCGAGGGACTAGCGCCTTGGATGGAGGTTTGCGCCTCCCCACTGACTGGTCTTTCCTTGGTTCCCTCTTCGACGTGGCCCTTTATTTGGATCTCTTGCCACCCCGCCCCACCCCACAGTTTCCTAAAAGCGTTGCATGGTGCAGATGGATGCCATCCAGTAGTGGCAAAGATGGGTGCCAATATTTGCTCCCTTGGGTGATCAGGCTCTTGGATGCCCGTAGGAGCATGCTGTGGCCCAGCTGGGCCCATTTGGCTTGTAGCATTTGGGGGTGTTGAGCCAGTTCTCTCGGTGACCTTGCTAGCAGTGTGTGGAGAGTTTGTGATGCTGTTTGTGATGCTTATATGCCGCCCTCCCTCCCTCCCTGAACTCAGGTGGGGGCATGTGCCATTCTCCTTCCTGCCTTTTTAGACTCACAACAACCCTGTGAGGTAGCCTGAGGTAATGTGACCGACCCAAGTCAACCAGAGAACTTTGTGGCTCTGGGTGCCCCAGGTTTTAAGGCGCACTTGAAATGTGAACATGTTTATAACTTGTGATTTCCAAGACGCTGTCGTGGGGTGTAGCACCCTCAACAGAAATGGCTTATTTATCCTTCTAGCTGTATCCCCCATGCTGAGGTGCTATTTCTGTAGAACAGCGATTTTCAAGCAGTGTGCAGCAGGCACATTGGTGTGCTGTGCGAGTTTGGGGGAGAATCGCCCAGGAGGCTTCATGGCTGAGCTGGGATTAGAACCTGGATCTTCCAGATCTAAGCCCAACTCTTCCTGAACTACTACACCAACTACTACTCTTTTGTTCAGAATGCTGTTGGCAGAGCAAAAGTAGTGAGAAGATGGTTCCTTCCCCCAAAAGGACTCACAATCTTAACAACACAATGGAGATAGCAGTAAACAACCACTCGGGAGGGGTGTGCGTGTGTCATTGCTGCAACATAAAGACAACATAAAGTGGCTCTTCTGCTACTGCAGTGTTATTCAGACTGTGGGTCGGGACCCGCTTGGTGGGTCACAATCTGATGTCAGGTGGGTTGTGGAAAGCTGGGAGCAGCCATCTTGGAAACTGCACACCTACTCTTGCTATATTCTCTTTCTAAGTGTTTACAGTTTTAATTTTAAAGTGAGGTTTTTTTTAAAAAGTTTTTTTTTAGTTCAGTGTTTTTACATAACGTTTTGTCCTAATTTTGTTTTCTGTCAAAGATATTTCATGGTTATGCATTTGCATCCGTCCAAGAATGCCAGTTTGCATTCTAGGCGTGGCATTTGATGACGTCACACTGGCCGCACTTTCTGCTTGATGGTGGCACTTCCGCCTATGACATCACTTCCAGGTTAATGACATCACTTCCAGTGGGTCCCGACGCGAGTGCCATTCTAAAAGAAGTGGGTCCCGATCTAAAAAGTTTGAATACCACTGCGCTACCAATCATAATAGAACTGCCGTTGACAAAGCCATTTGCACAGATAGTAGGGGTTTAAAGATATCCAGATCATCTTTCCTGACAGTTGCCTTTCCCCCTCCAGCTCCCATTGCTCTGCTAGTCGTTCACCGTTAGTTCAGTGCTGCTCCTGGCCTGTTTATGTCTCTTCCTTTCCATTTCCTGGTCTTAATGAATATCTCATCTCCCTGCCAGCCGTTTGTCCTGCAAGGGACCTCTTCCCTATGTGCCTGCTGAGTCAGCTCCATGAGTCATGGCCTCTCAAAAGGTTTGTCTTCATCTTGGTCATACTTCCTCTCCCTCTTCCAGCCTCTGCAGTTGCCCAGCCCTTGGAGGAACCTCAAGCCTTCTCGGCAGCTTGCCTCGACAGGTACGGCGATCCATGTCTCCAGCTTGTGTCGCCCTCTTGTTTTCTGATCCTGTTGCTTGCCCCAAGTCTTTGGGTGGGTGAACTGTCGATGCCAATAAATGCTGATTCTGAATCCTGTCTACAATTAGCTGAGTGAAAGTCCTATTGAACTCCGCAGGCTTCCCTCTGAGCAGATTTGCCTTGGGATTGTGCTTGGGCAGTCCAATCCTATCCGGGCTGCTGGTGCCATGGTACAGCGGCCCATAAATGGCTGGGCACACCACTTCCCTTACCTCACGTTGGGCCTAGGGAGCTCCTATACTTGGATCTGCATCAGCTCAATAGCTAGTGCAAATTTGAGTAGGCTGTGTAAGGCTTTCAGGTGTTGGGGGAATAGGATGCAGCGGCAGCCTTTACTGCCATCCCCGCCCCCTCCCCGACCAGAACCGCCCCCCCCGGGTCTCCGCCCACCCAGGTTCACCACCTCCCTGTCCTTGGGCCTCTGGGCGCTGCACTTACCCCACCCAGCGGCCGATGCCTCTTCCACTAGGAAGAGAGGCCAGTGCTGGTGGCAACTAATGGTGGGTTGTTGCAAAGTGCCTTATAGCACTTTTGCAACAGCCATTACAAGGGCAACGCATGCAGGGGCAGCGCTGCCCAGGCATAGGGTCCTGAGTTGTGTTGGGAGCACATCACCTGCTTCTTCACCCTGTGCAGTATATCATGGGGTCTGCATGGGCCAACCACAGGGTCCACGTGGCCAGCATGACCCTTGAATCCTCAGGCACAGCTCTTGGGAGCCAGGGTGAGATTTCTGGAGGTCTGGGCCATGGATTCTATTATCTGCGGGTTTTGGTGTATGTGTATCCAGAAACAGATCCCCTGCAGATACTGAGCACCAACCTGTGGGGTTCTTTCATGAACCCCTTTTGCTTTCAGCTCGTAATTCAGCGTTTGATATTTCTCTTGGGCATTGTCTTAGTCAGCTTTGAATCGGCACGATGTCTTCATTGCAGCACGGAGTGATTTTTTACTTATCCGTAAGACGCTGCTTTGAACCACATTTGCAAGCCTGGCTTGTAGATTTGTGCTTACAGATTCTGAACCTTTTTGTTTGTGTTTTAAGAGACTAGCAATGGGAGCAAGACCAAGGCAGGTCTGGAGAAATGGGAAGAGAATGAGGACGACACAGGTAGGATCACAGATAATTATAAGCTGGACAAGACTTGGTTGTTCCTGGAGACAACCTGGGTCGTCTTTTTTTTTTTTATAAAAAAAATTCGTTTTAATCCCCAGTCAGGACTGGGTGGATTTCACAGCCTTCTCCTTTTCAAAGAGTCGGCTGTGTATTAAATAGCAAATGTCTTAATGACGTTGGTGTTGTTGTTTTGTGCGACGCAGTGCCTTTAGCAGAAACGTCCCTCTTAAACAAGTTGATAAGAAGATCTCTCATCGAATCCCATCATCATGTTGAAGTACTGCAGCGAGATCCCAAATCGCCCCTGTTTTCTGTCCGGACGTTTGAAGAACTGCACTTGTGAGTAACTAGAGTCAAAGCACATTTCTACGGTGCGTACGTGGCTGTAGGCACTGATGGGGGTTGCCCTGGTCTGGCTTTCTCCATTTGAAGAATGATTTGTGGCTGATTTGACTTCTCGCCTGCACATGCCACTCAGTTTGTTGTATTAGTGATGGGTGAGAATTGGCGGGCGCGCGAAGCACCCTCTCTTCTACCCACTGTTCTCCCCTGCAACGGTTTCATTTCCGTGCAGATGTAAGCTAGCCTGTTGGTAAACGTGCATCAGGGATCCCGGTTAAACTTGCGATGTTGCTATGAACTGGAAAAAGGGACCAGAAGAATTTGGGGATTGTTCAGCTGATTGCATCTCACTGGGGAACAAAACACAGTTCAAGGTAGGAGACTGTGCCACAAGGCACAACGAAGGCAACTACCCATCTGATTTGGAGAAAATGCCCCCATCTATATATATAAAAATGGACGTTTGTGTGTATGTATGTATGTTCCTTATACAAATCTCCGTCCCTTGACCCACGGCCACGAAACTTGGCACACACGTTCCTTGCAGCCTGGAAGGAATCACTGCGGGGGTCAGACCCCCCTACGGCCCCCCGTTTTTCAGGGAGTGGGCCGGATCGTCAGGAACCAAGGGGATTGCATGGGGCTACAGGTCTGCTGCCACCCTGTGGTCACAGACGATTCTGCAGCAGCTCAGCTGAAACTGAGCAGAACAGAAAGTGAAACTAATATAAAGTGCTTGGCCTGCGTGGCCTGAGTGGGCCAGGGAGGAAAGAGCAGGATCCACAGAGTTCCAGCAGCCAGTCGGATCTGAGAGGGGCCTATGTCCAGGGAGCTCACAGGCCACCTCTGCCTGTTTCTCATACGTGAGGGCTGGACCTGCAGACAGTAAGTGGGACCCTCATGTTGCTCTCTTAGTTGATGCTGTCCCTGTTTCCTCATTCATTTCACAGTGATAGTGTGCATTGTGGGTTCCAGGTCATCAATACTGTTGTATTTCAGGGACGGGTTCTATATGTCTACATATGGATCTCACTATGTCATGCTTTTGAGGGAGGTTTGCATATTTGTGTGTATGTTCCACCATTCCTCTGGAACGCCTGGAACGATGTGCACCACACGTGGTGCACTCCTTCCTTACGATCTGGACAGATATACTGTGGGGGTAGGGCCCCCCATACGCCCCCAGAGGTCGGGGTGCACTGCAGAACACACTCATTCCTCCTCCCAATAGAGCCTGAGGGTGATTTCTGCCCTCGGGCAACGCCGGGTCACAAAACGCTAGTTTCTAATATAACAAATTGGGTTGCATGTGCCTAGCAAGATCTATCGGTGAGGCTACACGGAGAAGCCATTTGTCCCCCATTTATTCCCCTTAAAGGGGGTAAAATGCAGCATTCTAATAGAAACTGCATACTAACTGAAAGCTTTCATAGGACCTGGCGAGTAAGGAGTGTTTGGCTTTCAAAGGCACTGCCTTGCTTCCTCAATATTCCACCCGAGGCATCTGAGCCGCTTGCCTGACACTGTCTTCTTTTAACAGAAAGAAAGAACTCCTGCAAGGTGTTTATGCCATGGGCTTCAATAGACCATCCAAGATACAGGAAACGGCACTTCCAATGATGCTTGCTGACCCGTGAGTTGTGCAGGGATGGGTTTTTCTGCTTCTGTTGGTGAGACTTAGTTATTCCACTCCCTCTGTGTATGCCAATAAAGATTCATTCATTCATTCATTCATTCATTCATTCATTCATTCATTCATTCATTCCCTCTTCAAACGAGAGCTCTTCTTAATTCTTGCATCCTTATCACCTCTAACGATGACCAGCTGTTGTGTTAATGGCAGCTCGATTCTGTATTTCAGACCCCAGAACCTTATTGCCCAAAGCCAGTCCGGAACAGGCAAAACTGCTGCTTTTGTTCTGGCTATGCTGAGCAGAGTCAACCCAGAGGACAGATCTCCACAGGTAAACTTTCCAAAATAAGCCTCTCATGTCGCTCTGATATTGACGTGGGGGAATCAGCATGAGTGCCTAGCGTAGCTATTTTCAACCAGTGTGTCATGTTATATTAGTCCTCAGGTGTGCCGCAGGAGTTTGGGGGAGGGTCATTAGGAGGGCCGGTGGGGGATGTGAGTCCTGCCCCCCCAAAGCAGTGTGGTGTGCCTTGTCAATCGTCAAAAAACCTGATGGTGTGCCTTAATGATATTTAATGCCCTGGGAATCTTAAAGTATAATGGCTGCCGGGGTGGGCGGAATACATGTGGACTCTAATTCTTACAACTGAGGCCAGCCCAGGTTCCTTTGGTACTAGAAGCAGGACATCAAATGCCACCCCCTATTACCATCTCACGTTCGTTCTCATCCCTTTAACAGGCTGTTTGGTTGTGCCACTGCACTGCAGGAAAGAGATTCCACTCATAGAGCTGAACTGGCTAGATTGGTGCTTTTGCAGTAGCAGGGAGCAAGCGGGGGGGGGGGGGTTCCTCCGAATTCGCTGCCCAAAGGGCATTGCCCTGCTTCATGCTAGAATTGACCTAGCTTATATCCATGTGCACCAATGCCTGGTCATTTCAAAGATTAAAACCGAACATGTGGCTGCATAAAGAAACCTGCTCCAATTTATGATGTGGTGGCTTCTCCTGCAAGTTCACCTGAAGGCTTTTCAAATAAAGAAGCTTATGGCTCGCAACTGTCATTTAGGTCCTGACAAAGGAGATTCACAGACTGTGGCTATTTGGGTTAGTCTTCCAATGGACCTACACAGCCGCCTGTAGTTTTGGCCTCACCCAAGTCTCTTTCCTTCCCAAAGTGCCTCTGTTTGGCTCCCACCTACGAACTGGCTATGCAAACTGGGCAAGTCGTCGAGCTGATGGGACGGTTTTGTGTCAACATCGGGGTTATGTACGCCGTGAGAGGCAACAGAGGTGAGAATCCGTCTCATTATGGACTGTATTAGTCTTGTTGTCCAATAGTTAAATGCTGGTGTTGGAGGAGTCATTCTGAGCCAGAGTGCCATGAAAGGTCCGCAGGTACAGTATGCCACAGGCGTTTGGAGTACATAAGAACATAAGAAGAGCCCTGCTGGATCAGGCCAAAGGCCCATCTAGTCCAGCTTCCTGTATCTCACAGCGGCCCACCAGGTGCCCCAGGGAGGCATGAGACTACAAGATGCTTGCATCCTGTTGCCACTCCCTTGCACCCGGTACCAGTAGCCCACTACCTTTGTAAGGAGGTTGCACAATCCATCATTGCCTGTAGCCCACGATGGACCTTTCCTCCAGAAATCCGTCCAATCCCCTCTTAAAGGCATCCAGACCAGATGCCATACCACCTCCTGTGGCAAAGAGTTCCACAGATTAACTACCCGCTGGGTAAAAAAGTACTTCCTTTTATTTCTTTTAACTCTCCCAACCCTCAGTTTTAGCGGATGCCCCCTGGTTCTGGTGTTTTGAGAGAGGGAAAAGAACATCCCTTTATCGATTCTATCCCTTCCATGCATAATTTTGTATGTCTCAATCATACATACATTGTATGTTTCAATCAAAGTGGCTGAAAATCGCTGAAATATTTTTCCAGCTTCTGCGGCTCTGTTTTTAGGGCAGGTGTGTGGAGTCATGAATTGCCTGTCCCACTTGCCATGACTACAGACACTTATCCCCAAAAACGGAGCTGCAGAACCTGGGAGAGTCTCCCGGAAGCCGGAAGTGACATCACAAAGGGCAAAGGCTATAGAGGTCAATATGAAAACCGTTGAAAATCGTTGGAGGAACAAGAGAGTTGTTGCAGGTCCCCTATAAGAACTACTGCAAAACGTGCTTGTGAGCATTTTGTACATAGACTTCTGCAGCCCTTAATTTTCATTTCTGTTCTTTTGGCTTCTGTTTTGGTAAAATTGGGTTTGTATCTTACTGGAATGTTTGCATCCTGGAAGAGACCCACCCCTCCACCCCCACTCTAGAGGCCAAGCACTGATGTCCGTATACGGATGGACAGATATCTGGTTCTGCTTCGTTCCATCGAGGCTTCAGGCAGTGTCATTTTATCTCCGTGCCATTCTTTTCTGCTTTAAAATCCTGAAATTTTTTTTCCCTGTCACCAAAAATAGTATTTCTCCCCCCGCCCCAGCATGTTTCTCCCCCCCCCAGTAATTTTTCCACACATTTCCTCCCCAAATGGTTCATGCACTAATACATTCCAAAATACGCCTTGAATTTCATGGCCTCTATGAATTCCGTATGTTGCATGAAAGCATCTCAGAGAATCCGCTGTGCTGAGGAGTGGGTGTGGTCCAGAGCCATGCGGTTTCATGGCAAATGTTGTCAAGAGAGGAATTGGGGAACGTATCTATTGTTGCAGCAGGATTTGGACTAATGCTGCTCGCTTCTGCATGGATGTAAGAAGCTGAAGCTTGGTGACACAGCACCTAACTGGGCAGAAGGTGCCCGATTCCATCCCTGGTATCTTCAGGTGGGGCAGACATCTCTGTCTGAAACATTGGGGGGCCACTGTGACCTAGATGAAACACAGTGCAACTCGTGTTAGGCAGATTCCCATAAATAGGGCACCTGTTTAGAAAATGCACATTTTAATACAGTCGTCCCCCTGTAACCATGAGGGTTACCTTCCTGCTGCTACCAAGGATACATGAAAGTGAGGATGGCCACGAACCCCATGCATTCTGCTGTTCTGGCCAAGCCATGCAAACTGGTGTTCACACCTGCTTGTTAGTGCTTGCCCTCCAAACTGGTTCCTCTTTGCGCCTGGAAGGCAAAGTGCTAAGAAGCAGGCGCAAAGAGGAAGCAGTTTGGAGGGCTGCAAGCAAAACACAAACCGGATCAGAAGAGCACAAGGGGGAATTTTTGAACCATAGATAACCACGGAAACGGAGTCTGCAAATATTGTGAGTGAGACTGTAGTTGGCACATTCTCTGCCTTGCAGACTTGCACACGCATTCTTATCAATTTTAGAAATTTCTTGCCTTTTATGAGATAACACAAGTGTCTAACAGCAGGAAAATTGAGGCGTATCAATTTTCCTTCTAATTTGCTAATTAGATTGAAGTTGCCAGTGTTGGATTGAAGCTTCTGTCTTGGTAGGGGTGGGTGGAGAAATGTCTCTGTGCTGTTGAATATCGTCCAGATTCTGCTGAGTGTGTCGGGTACGGCTTCGACCACATCAGTGAAATTAATCTCTTCTCCCACGCCTGTCTCCCAGTTCCAAGAGGGACTGTAATAGACAAACAGATTGTCATTGGAACTCCGGGGACCGTCTTGGATTGGTGTTTCAAGCTGAAGCTCCTGGACTTGAAGAGCCTGCGGGTCTTTGTGCTGGACGAAGCTGATGTGATGATCGACAAGCAGAATTTCTCCGACCAGTGTGTCCGGATTCAGAGGTATCAAACGCATTTCCTTTGTGTGGGTGGCTTTCGTGGAGGTGACTCTTCTGGCTAGAAAACTGCAGGATCCTTTTCTGGGTTAAGGAGCTAGCAAGAAGACTTCTTGAACCCCTGATTTGGCTCTCACTTGCCAGTCGATTTCTTACTTGGGCAGCAGGATGGGTCTCTCTGTGCAGGCGGCTTCCAATGTCATCTGAAGGCTGTTTTCACGTAACATTTTCCCCTGCACGTGCATGTTGCTCTGTGCAAGGCCAGCCCAAGGTTGCCCGTTGCCTGAAATGGCATGCCAAATGCTGCTTGCCTTATCTGGTGGTGTGCCAAGAACCGGAATGAAAAGGGGAGAGAAGAGGGGTGGGCTAGAGTGTCCGTGATCCGCCACTCTCCATGCACTTCCTCTCTTGCTCCATTCCTACTTCCTTTTTCTAATCTCGGGGGCGGATTGTGTATTCTTTTCACAAACTGGGGGCCACCACTGCAGAGGCCTCGTCCCTGGTACCCACCAAACCAGCCTCCACCAGTAACGGGCTCAAGAGCAGGGCCCCAGGCGGACCTCAAAGGATTTGAGGATTAAATTCACGCGTACAGCAAATCCATGTGTTTACCCAGACCGTGAAACCGCCCGTTCTCTTTTTTTCAGGACTCTACCCCCGGGTTGCCAGATGCTGCTCTTTTCCGCGACCTTCGAGGACCCTGTGCTGCACTTTGCTCAGCGCATCGTCCCCGACCCCAACATCATCAAGCTCCAGCGGGAGGAGCTGACCCTCCAGAACATCCGGCAGTACTATTTTGAGTGCGAGAACAAGGAAGCCAAGTACAAAGCCCTGTGCAACATCTACGGCAGCATCACGGTTGGCCAGGCGATCATCTTCTGCCAGGTGAAGCCCTCCTGTGCCACGTGGCAAACCTGGAAGGGGCCGAGAGAGACTCGCAAGTGGCGTATGTGGACACAGGAGGGGAGGGGTTGGGGCTGGCAGCCTGATCATTACAGGGCGGGCAGGGGACTGCACGAGGCCCAGGAGTGGGTGGGTACAGCAGGGGACTGCCTGACCTCCACCGTATCCTATTCCCTTGATACAAGGCGGCTCAGAGTTGTGCTAGCGATATTGCTGGCATGGATCCAGGTAGCCCCATAGATGGCACTGCAGCTTTACCAGTATGAAAGCCTCTGTGCCCCAAGGAGACCTCCAGCAGCCTCTAGTTCCGATGCAGCAGAAGCCGTACTGGCACTTCATCACCACAGTGTGGGGCTCTTGTTAGGATTGGGCTGTTAATCTGGTTTAAGCCTAGGGTGTAGACGAGCCTGTGTGAACAAGCACAGTCGCGCTGGGGAATCCGGTGTAAGTGGAATAGGCTGGCCATTCTTGCCTACCGAGATACAACCAGAGTACCTCTCGGTGGAGCCCTAACCTTCCCTGTCCTGTTTCCTCCATTCCTTTGTTAGACCCGTTTGAATGCCAGGTGGCTTTTCTGGACACTGACCAATGACGGGCACCAGGTTGCCCTCTTGAGCGGGGAGCTGACGGTTCAGGAACGGGCCACTGTGATCCAGCAGTTCCGCGACGGGAAAGACAAAGTCCTCATCACGACCAACGTCTGCGCTCGAGGTACTAGTTCTGCCGCCTCCCAGCCCAACGGGTTGCTGGCGTTCTCGTAGCGCATCAGAGTACGTGATGTCATGCAGGGGGAACGCAGGGGTACTCAGTTCCACTAGTTAAAATTAGGGCTGCCTCCGCCCACTTCACTCTCCCTCCTCCCAATTCCTCTGCAAAGAGCTTTTCTTCTTGGTTGGCTGGCACTCAGAGGGTTAAAGGGAGCGACTCCGGATTCCTAGGGGGGCGAAGGCAGTGATGTCATTCAGGGGGAACGGACCAGAACGGGTGTTCCGGATCCTAACGGGCTCCGTGGCTGGTTCTGGGTTCCCGACAAGTGCCAATCAAAAGTGAGTTCCTGTTCCTAAATCATTTGAATGACACCACTGAGTAACCACCTTTCTGGTTCTGTGTGTGGCCTTCTTGCAGGCATCGACGTGCAGCAGGTGACGATCGTGGTCAACTTCAGCCTGCCTACCAACTTCCATCAGCTGGCTGACTTTGAGACGTACCTGCACCGCATCGGGCGGACCGGCCGCTTTGGGAAGAGGGGCCTGGCGTTCAACATGGTCGAAAAGCGCAACTTGCCGCTTCTGTTTTCAATTCAAGAGCATTTCCGTGAGTACAAAGTCCCTCATCGTAATGGAATAGATAACCGAATCTCATCTTGGGGCTTGCGTTTTTTTGAGCGTGCCAAGTTCTTTGCATATATTGTCATGACCTAGTCCTTCTGCCAGCGTAGGACTACTTCACCCTGGTATTGGGTTGGCCAGGTTGAGCATTGACCAAGGACGCAGGCAACTTCCTGTCTGCTGCAAGGTAGTGCGGCAGGAAGAGGAAGCCGAGGTGAAAACAGTCCTGCTGTTAACTAGTGACTTGGGAATCTTGAACTTTGCATCCACCTCTCCTCCATCCTTTAAAAAAACCAAAAAAAAAAAAAAAAACCCCACCTAGAAACTGATTTCCTCTCCTCCTTTCAGAGACTACCATTAAACGCCTTGATCCAGAAGACATGGAAGAGCTGGAGAAAATTGAAGACTGAATGCTCCAAGTTTTTCTAACTTGTATTTTTTTTTTGTTAAATATTATTCTGTGAAAAAATTGGTTTTGGTTTTGCCATAATTAAAAAAGCCAAACAAACCCACATCCTTCATTCTCTCTTGCTTCTTACCAGCCAACATATCAGCATTTCTGGTACAGTGCAATTTGGCCCTTTTTAGCCTCCCTGCCATTCTTCCATCCCAGAATGCAATGGTAGTTGACGAATAGCTGCCGTTGGGAGCATCCCTAGATCCCAGCACATGGTCCCCTGGGGCCTTCTGGAGCTCCACCTGTGCTAGGAAGCAGCTTCTGTGAGCTGAGCTCCGTCACGGCTCAACCAAAATGGATAGGATTCAAAATTTCAAGAGAAACCTTAACAGTCGCGCTAGTAATTTTAACCATTAGCCTCTAGATGTCAGTGGCTGCTTTATGGAAGCTTGTGGCTGGGGCAAAGATACAATAGCTTATTTCCACTCTAGCCACCCAAGGCTTTCAGAGAGAGCTGGAAGAAAGGAAGAAATCTTATCTCAGCTAATGGATGCTAATAGCTCTAAGCCCCTGGAGAATGGCTGCAGCCTGTTGCCACGATGAGAAAAGCTTTTTTAAAAGGCTGAATGTTAATTAACAGCATGATTTCATTTAACATGTTTTGTGTGTGGGGGGGGGAGGGGTATTCCTGGAATGGAACCCTCATGGATAAAAAGGCTCCACCCAGTGATGTCATCTGTCGGCGCCAACAACCAGAATGCACGGTTGAGTGGCAGCTCCCCGCCCCCGTGCGGAGCCTGGCCACGCCTCCCTGTGCCCAGAATAGCTCCATATGGGAGTGAATCAAGGGCAGGGGTGGGTGGGGGGGCCAAAAAGCATGTGGCATTTGCCGTGCAATGGCGCCCTGTCGCAGCTCGCCCTCAGAACAAGTGGTACGGTGTTCCGGACCGTCCTGCCCAGATGACATCGCTGGCTCCACCTGAATAGTCTATTGAGTGTGCGAAGGTTTCATGCTGGCGTCCTTTGCAACACCCCTATAAGGTAAGGATTCTTATCCCCATATTGCAGATATGGAACACTGAGGCTGAGATAGAGCAATTTCCCTAAGGCTGCCTAGAATGCTCATGATAGATGTAAGATTCAATTAAAACCAACGGGAAAGCTGACACTTTTAACTGCTGCTGTATCAGCTCTAACAGCTTGAGCCCAAATAGTCTGCAATAAACAGAAATGATAAATGGTTACAAAAGTCCCCTTTCTGCTTCAGGGGTGCTAAATTATTTCTTAAGTTTTTTGAAGGTCTTGTTTTGCTTTCTTGCCGAAATGTTTTTATTAGCCGTTGACACCTTGGCCGTTTCCTGGATTTGCCCACCCACATATGCGGCAGGCCTGTTTCCCCCTCGAAGACGTGCTTGCGTAAGCAAAACAAATGACACTGCAGGGGTGGCTGGCATCTGCTCAACACCGAACGAACCGGTATCGAGTTCAGTTTCGTGGTCCCAAAGCATTGCAGTCATCCAACCATCACAAAAATGACTGCACCTTGTTATCAAAATGCAAAAGTGGACGGTATGGGGTTATAGTGGCGTATGATTGTAATTTAGGGGGTGTGTGGGTGTGGGTGTTCCCTTACTTTCCAAGAATGTCAGCATGTGGAGTCGTTCACTGATATGATAGCCAGTAAATTCAAGAGGAAAGGAAGTCCTGGTACCCTGGAAAGGCACCCTGGTACCGGGTGCAAGGGAGTGGCAACAGGATGCAAGCATCTTGTTGTCTCATGCCTCCCTGGGGCACCTGGTGGACCGCTGTGAGATACAGGAAGCTGGACTAGATGGGCCCTTTGGCCTGATCCAACAGGGCTCTTCTTATGTTCTTAAGTCCCTCTTTGAATTTTTAAGTCTAATACAATACCTTGTGCTTTTATCTGGTTCAGGACCAGAGCATGGATGAAAGTCAAAAAAATTTAGCTTGCCGAAAAGTAATTACTTTACAGGTGCCGTTCTGAAGGTCCCTGCAGCCTGTGGAAGTCTCTGCATTATGAATAACGAGGAAAGCTGCAATTCTGCCCCTTGCAGAGAAGCGAGGTCACATATAAAGAAGATTCTGTGGTTCAACAATTCTGTAAATGCCCCCATATTGCAGGTGGGGAAGACTGAAGCTCAGTGGGAGTGGCTTGCCAAGGCTACTTGGAGCGCAATCCTAAACTGGAGTTAGGCTGGCACAGTTTGGCCGGCACAAGGGCCACCGTAAGGTGCGTTTGGACCACTCTCGAAGGCAGGGAGGATGGCGCACGTCTGTGTGATGGCCTCCCTGACTCCGAGAGGGGTCCAAACATCCTTTGTGGTGTCCCTTGGGCCGGCCAAACTTTGCTGGCTTAACTGCAGGTTAGGACTGCACCTTAAACAGTTCATGGCAGAGGTTTGAACCAGCACCAGAAATATTCCACAAGCGCTGTAAGATGCTCAGCTAGATGGGCCTTGGAGCTCAGCTGTTCTGTCCTTACAAGGACTTGTATTTAGAAAAACCGAAACGTTTTTGGGAGAAAACGTGTATTATAAATGCGGAAGCCCTCAGTTAAGAGCACTGGCCACTGTATGCCTGCTTGCTTGGGAGCAGGCTCCCCTGGATGCCAGGGGCCTGAGTTCAAAGTAAACAGGCCTGGGACTCGGGTTGCTGGAGTGTGGGTGTTGCAGGGCAGTCAGGACTGGCATTGGGACAGAAGAAGAGCAGGCCGGGACCTCCTCGTGGAGTTGCATCATTGGCACGGAGCGGTTTACACAGCAGCTGCCTGCTCTGTAGGTGGCCCAGGCAGAAAGATGGCATGTGAAACCCAGGGCGGCTGGGGAACTGAAAGCCGAACCCTTCCCAGCACAGGTTTCTGAGATCAGCAGCAGAATGGGGGGAGGGGGCTGCTGTGCTGAGCGGAAAGCCCCCCCAGCACTGCTGTGCCACGCCCAGGCAGGTAGATTTGGATGCTAGATCCGGCCTGGGGACTGTGGTTTGGTGGCCCCTTACTCTACTTAACCGAATCCCCGGATTGGCAGTGCTTGCAGCAGTTCAAGAATGCACTGTTGTTTTAGTTATAATAAATCAATACTGTCAATGCAGAACATTGGAACCAGCTGTAGGGCTGGGTCTGTCAGCTTTGGAGCCGGCAAGCCCCAGGCCGGGTTAGGACAGCCAAGGCTGTCAATGTGCATCTCTGTGCCCTCGTTGGTTTGGCCCTTGGCCAGCTGCATGGACATGACAGGGTCTCCCTCCCCTCCACATCCCTGCAAAATCTCCCCTGCCCAATTCTATGCATTTTCCTGAAATTTTCACGTGTGCGCGTCTGAATAGGGTATTGCAACACTTCAGGCCGAGAATTAATGTTTAATATAGCCACGGTGGAGCACAGATTTTGCATGCAGAAGACCAACGCCGCTTAAGAACCATCGGGAAGGACTTGCTGGGGAGCAAAGGAGGTTGGGTGTTGACAGTGCAATCTTAGACATGTCTTCTCAGAAGTAAATTGCATTGCATCCCATGGACCTGAAGTATTGTAGGTAGCCAGGTAGTCCTCTCAGGTATAGTACTGCAGCCTGGGTTGCCCAAAGTCACTCACTGAGCTTTGTGGTTTGACCTCACTTCAACTCTGACTAACCATGGTTAGGGATGAAAATGTGTTGTTCTCTAGTTCTAATTCTTGAGACCTGGCGTTGGGTACTTACACATTGCACGCGAGTGTAAAATGGACCTTTCTACTATAACTTCAAATCGCTGGTAACCTGAACACATATTTTGAAACTGGGGAGAGGATTTGGAGCAGAAAAAAGGCAGGCAAGGAAAGAGTTAAGAACCTCTTCTTCCCCCCCACACCCACACAATTTCTCTATGCAAACTCCTCTCTTCCCCCATTCAATAGCTGTTGAAAAGCTTTTCTTTCTTTAAAAAATTCTTTTGAAACATAGTTTTGGCCACCTATTTGCGGAGCTCTGTGTCCTTGGCTCAGCAGAAATGCAGCTGGAGCCTACCCAAAAAACATGCATAAACTTTAACAAATTCTGCTTGACATCTTTATTACAGATTGAAAGCTTGCGACCAACATCTGAACGTTAATCATGCATCATGATGCAACCCAGCCATAGTTAACTCGGGAACAGTAGGTATGCATGCTTATATGATGGATCACCAAAGTTGTGAATGACAGTAGCTTTGTCGGAGCTTGTTTGAAGTTGATTGCGCTTACATCAACCTCACTCTTATCCGACTTGAGCCAAGGTTATCATCTCAGAGCCAAAGGCAAGTACTAGATGGTTAATTCCTAGAGAGACATCTTGGGACTCAGATCCCTTTGAAAGAAAACTGTGACGTCCGACCTTACGTTTGCTTTTGTCTGGGTCAGGTGTGTCAAACTCATTACATACAGAAGGCCGAATAGCTAAGGGCCAGAAGTGATGTCATTAAGCAGGAAGTGATGTCAGTAAGCAGGAAGTGACTTCTTTGTTTTCCAAGCATCTCTCTCAAGGGTCTCTCCACCCCTTCTCCCCCTCCTTCTGCCCCACCTCTCTCTCCCTTCCCTTTTATGCCTCTTAGCTCTCCTTCCTCTGCTGTGATCTAGCAGCTGCCATCTTTGGTCTCCCAAGATCTCACGAGATTCCTCGAGATCTTGGGTTCTAAAGTCTCACAAGGCTTTGAAACAGTATTGGAGGCCTTCAACTCTGGCCATGCCAAGCTCTTCAGGAAGTGGGCTAGATGGGCCTTTGGCCTGATCTAGTAAGGGGCTCTCCTTCCACTCTTGTGTGCATGTGTGTCTTCAGCCTCTGTTTCCATTTTTAAAGGATTCTCATTGAAAACAGGAAGTCAAGCCTGATTGCTTCCTGGAAGGACAAATCCTGAAGCTAAAGCTCCAATACTTTGGCCACCTCATGAGAAGAGAGGACTCTTTAGAAAAGACCCTCATGCTGGGAAAGATGGAAGGCAAAAGGAGGTGGCAGAGGATGAGATGGTTAGACAGTGTCACCGAAGCAATGAACATGAAATTGGGCGAACTCCGGAAGCTAGTGGAGGACCGGGAGGCCTGGCGTGCTGCAGTCCAGGGGGTGGCAAAGAGTCGGACACCACTTAGCGACTGAACAACAACAACATTGAAAACAAAGGAAAACAAGGATCCCAGCAGTGTCAAACCACAGACTCTGCTCTTCCTTTCACCCTCCAAGGATCTTAACACTGTGTCCCAACATGTTCCTCTTGCCAGCAATATTCGGAACGGTTTGGGGTGAAACCATCCCTAACAAGCAGATTGGGAACGAGCTACCCCAGCCGCGGCAGCCACTCAGCTCTTCAAGATGATTTTGGCTTCCAGCGTCAAGGTGTTATTCAATCCAGCAGGCTGAGGAAAGAAGGCATTTTCATAATTACGAAGCAGCCTTGGCACTGTCCTTTTTGGGCTGCCGCCTTATCGGCACCAGCTCACACGCGTTCCTGCGGCAGACAAAATAAAGAGCAGTCTCCAAACTGTGACAGAGGCGCCTGGAGGGAACCAGACACACCTCGTCGGGGCAAACAGATGGCTTGCCTTTTCGACGTAATTAATTCCACGGATATCGATCTGCCCGGATCCGATTTCAATTTTTTTTGTGTGTTGTGTATGAGACACTCTGCTTTAAATAATCTAAAAATCTGAATCATCTTTGGAAAGATCTTTTCCATCACTGATAGAAAGATTAACTCCACTTCCTTTTCTTGCAAATCGGCTGCGTTCCTACAAGGCTTCTCTGTGTGTGGGACTCAGCCAGGTCCAGACAGATGAACATGGCATCTTGGACAGGATTCATATTGCTTCACTGGAACGTGGAATTTTGGGCACCTGGTGGAAGGTTGCAGGGATTTCTCCTCTCCAGGAGGAGAGTCCAGATCTTGAAGCAGCAAGCATGCCTGGCAACCTCAGATATGTTTAGGGATACAGGGCTCCATATGGTCTCAGTATTGCTCTTCTGGACTTGGGCACTCCTGTTAGATGCTAGGCAGGACCTAACTGCAGCCTGGAGCACCTCCTTATAGATTCAGCAAGGCAGACTATCAAGCGAGCCTGGCTCCCTTCTTACAGATCACCTGCCCCAGACGGCTCCGGGAGGGGCTGCGGCTGCTCCCCCTTGCATGTCTCCACCTGGGGCGTGACAAGGTGTGGGGCCAACTGGGCCACGGCGCAAGGCACAAAGAGTGCTATTTAGTTTGGCGCTGGCTACAGCTGGAAGGGTTCCTGACAGGTAGTCTCATGCTCAGTGTTCCACGTATAATTTTTTTTTTTTGGTAATAAGCAATTAATTTTAATTAAAAGATTGGCTGTTTGGAGGGGGGGCGGGCTGATGTGCACATGCCGAAGATGAGGAATTGCAGGTAATTTTGCCTTGTTTGTCTTGGCCCCTTGCCCTGTGCTCTTTCAGCTAATTGTCATTATTTAGTCATTTGTTGCTACAGCGACAACGGATCATTTCAGGGTGCCAAGTCTCCGAGTGCAGGCTCAAACAAGACACTTGAAGGGGGGGGGGAGAATTCTCTCTTTTTCCTCTTCGGTTTGCCAAGGAAACCCGAGGCTCTGCCTATTAGGAAATTGTCCAGTCTCGAGAGCTCGCTCTTTGCAGTTTGTATTTCCCAGCCTGAGCTGGCAAGTTCCAAATTCTGGGGAAAAAAGTGTCTGAATGGAGCTTTTGCACAGGCCAAAGAGGAGGAAAGCCGACCCCTTTTCATCGCATGTTGGAACATTGTTTTTAGGCTGCAGTGCATGATCAAGGCGTACTGAGTGCACATCTGATCCCCACACCCTGCATGTGTGGGTGATGCCTGCAAGCCTATGATCTTCCCCAAAGGCGTTAAAAATGCAGACTGGGGTGAATGCAAGACTGGTGTAGGCTAGGCAGTCAGTATTTGGAGGTGGGGGGAGGTTGAAATTGGAAGTCAGAAGCAAGTCAGGGCTGAAGCTGGACATCAGGGCTGAGGAGCCAAGCCGGACGATAGAACGGAGGAGCCAAACTGGGGCCAAAGGAAGTCAGGATGAAACTGAAAGTCGGGATGAGAAGCAGAGTTGGAAGTAGCCGGGAACCAGGTTGGGAGACGGGGCCAAGAAGCCAAACCAGGACCACAGAGTCGATGGTCAGGGGTGAGGAGCCAAGCCAGAGGTTAGGAAAGAAGCTGAAGACGGGATCAAGGAGCCGAGTCCCGATGGAGCAGAGACCCAAGAATCGTGTACAGGTCTAGATGGTTGATTTGGAACCTGGGGTTTTAACATCCTGCAAACTGCAGCTCACAGCTGTATTTCAAGGGGAAAATGACGGCATTCGTGAAGGTGCTGCTTTCAGTGGAAAAGGCCCCGAGGCAGTTATAATTAGAGTCCTCTTATTTTAGGACGCATTAAAAGCTTTATTTTATTTTAATGGACATCTGGCCATAAAAGCGTTTGCCTCTGCTCTCATTGCCTTTGCCTTCCTTGCAGCTGGAACTCACCACTGGGGTTTGGGTTTCAGTCCTCCCACATACCTTAAGGGTCTTGCCCTCTAACTAGGCCCATGGACCTCATCGAGGCTACTCTGAAGCCAGTGGGTTGGATGTGGCAAGGGTCCAAACAACCTGGCAGCTGGTTTTCGGCATCCTCTAAGAGGGGAGGCAGATTTGGGCTTGTGTGTTTTTCCCCGAATCGGAGCCCCCACTACACACTCATGGTGTGGATTCAGTCCAGAACAAATCAGCTTCACGACCGGCCCGTCAGTAAGGTCGACTGAGACAACTGCCTCAGGCAGCAGAATGGCATGGACTGCTTGCTTCTCTCTGCCCACTCCTCACTCCCAGGATAAGAAAGGGAAGAGGGAGACAGGTGGAGGAGGAATTTTGAGATGCTGCATCACAGATGCTTTGGGTCCACAGGACTTGGGTCCACCTTGTATGTTTTGCAGGATGTTCAGAAATTGAGATGCTGCGGGTTTGCCTGCAGGTGTGACCGTTGCCACTAGAGGCCGCTGTAATGCCTGAGCAAAAAATGTTCATTTCCTCCTTCCTAGTTCAAATCAATCAAGCCCCTGGGTGGAAGGTGGGGACACTGATGGCTGCAGAAGGACAGATCCTGCAACATCTTCAGAGGTGGAAACAGTCTGCCTCCTGAGGATTTTGTTTCATGCATCTGATGGAATGCAGCCCGAGAATACTTGTGCAACAATAAATGTGTTGTAGATGCCCCCAGACTTTTATTGATGTGTGTGTATTTGTGCATGCAGCTTTGCATGCTTTCCCATGCCTTAAAGGTCCACTGAGAGATTTAACCCAAGACCTGGAAAAGTGCTGAATCCTGAAGGGACCTCATGCACACACTGTCAGTATTTTAAGGCAGTGGTTCCCAAACTGTGAGTTCGGACCCATCAGTGGGTTGCTAGCAGTGGTGTCATCTAAATGATTTAAGAACAGGTACTCACTTTTGATTGGCACATGTCGGGACCCGCCCACCGGAAGTGACGTCATAAGCCAGAAGTGATGTCGTGGCAGGAAGTGACATGAAAAAAGCCCTTTTTGAGGCCTCAGATGATTTTAAACTGACCCAACAGTTGCAACAGTATTCCACAGCACCCCCAGGACATGTTAAGGAGGCCTGGTATCATGTTAAAACCCCAGAGCAGCTCATTTTTCAGTGGCAAGGAAAGGAAAGGCTCCGCTCGCTGCCTGCCTGCCTGCCTGGCTCTGAGAACATGCAGGCAACTCAAACATGCAGGAAATTCAAATGTTGCAGAGGGCGGAGTCGACGAGTGGGCGGGTGAATGGGCGGGGCCAGCTGTAATCCTAGAAACTGGTACTCGCGTACCCCCGCATACCCCCTGCATGACATCACTGGTTGCTAGTCAATTTCAGGTGGGTTGTGAAGCACCTAAAACAGCCATATTGAAAATATGGGAAGATGGGATGCTGGAAAGGGGGAGGGCTGTGTGGCTGTTTTGCTTGTGTCGAGGCTGTAAATAGGATTTTCCTTTTCTGATTCACTTTGCCATTGGAAAATGCCTGAGAAACAACCCAACTTATTGCTGCATTCTCAGGAAAGCAGCAGGCTCTGGCGTCACAATGGCGGCGCTTGCAGCTGTGACATTGCTCCTGGTGGGTCCCGGACAGATTGTCAAAGTGGGTCCTGGTGCTCAAAGGTTTGAGAACCACTTTTTTTTAAGGGCATCTCCCTCAACAAACTTAACTTTTTTTAAGGGCATCTCCATCTTCAGAAAACAAAGCGTGTGCAAGCTGAGGGTTGAGGGGGGATCTGCAAGAATGCAAGTAATCCTTGCGCAAGACTATACTTCTGGATCTGCACATTTTCCCATCCAAGCCATAGTCCTGCACTTCACTTCCCAAAAATCAATCCAGACTTCGCATCTCCTTAGCATCTCTGGGGTGCCCCAGTCCCCCTTGCCAATGGAAAATCCAGCTCTTAGCTAGAACCTCCATGGTGGCCCCATAGATGATGTACTGCCACTTGGTCATGGATGATGTGACCGAGCTGAAAGCCCCACGGACCCGCCCCACCTCCTAGGCAACTTGCCACTGTCATGGTGTTCCCCACACCTCCAGCTGTGTTCCCAGAAGCTTCTTCCTCCACCCAGTCGTCAGGCCCTGGCAAGGGGTGTTGGACTCACTTACCCCGGCGTCTTTTTCTCAGCTGTTTTGATCCAGGCCCGTTGCAGCAGTGACTTCATGCCTTGGTGCCATCAGACCTCCACCGTACATAGCAACAAGGAGCACAACAAAAGCACTCCGGGGGGGATCTAGCCAACAGAATCACCTGCACAGTTGGGAAGAAACCGACATGCGGAGGGCAAGCTGGGCTTGAGATGGAGCTGCTGCAGCCCCTGCTTCTCGACTCAAGTGTTTATCCTGGCTGCGCCTCGGGGAAAAAAACAACAACCCATTACTTATGTTTGTCCCAACAGGATAGTTAATGCACTCATTGCTCTGGCAGAGGAACGTCGAGCAGCACAAGAGGAAGGTCCAAGTTGGCCTCCAAGACGTGGGAGTTGTGCTTCCCTCCCCCCCCCTTTTAAGCTGCGAAATGTGGAATTGGAAATTGGAAAGGGGCCTTGAGACACAGTGACAACGAGAGCCAGATAAATAAGCCGGCGATTCTCCTCTGGTGAATCTGTGAAAGATTGAGAGGTTGAACTATGCAACCACCGTAGGTGGAGATGGAAGAAAACAGGGACAGCAACATAAGAACACCTAACACTGCTTTCTGCACTTCCCATTTTTGTAAAACAGCTGCTGCAGCAGCAACCTGAAATCTATGGGGAAAAAAATCAATGTTTTATTTGATTTTTATTTATTATTTAATGGAGGGAATGACTCTGGCTGCACCTGCTGATGCGACACCACCTACCTAGTACACTTTTAAAGTGATTGTAATCATCGTGCAGATTTTGAATCAAAACACATAGTTCTACTTTCTGCACTTGCAACTTTTGGACAGATTTCTGGAAGCAGTCACAGGCTACAGGCCATGATGGGTGGTGCAGCCTCCTTATTTTAGAGGTCGACTACCTCGGAATGCCAGATGCAGGGGAGTGGCAACGAGGTGCAAGGATCTTATGTGCTCCCTGAGGCATCTGGTGGGCCGCTGTGAGATACAGGAAGCTGGACTAGATGGGCCTTTGGCCTGATCCAGTGGGGCTCTTTCTATGTTCTGAAGGCCCAGATTGGATTGCAAGTTATTATTTACCTCAGAATTTACCTCAAAATGCCAGGTGCAAGGGAGAGGCAACAGGATGCAGGCATCTCATTGTCTCGTGTGCTCCCTGAGGCACCTGGTGGGGCACTGTGAGATACAGGAAGTGGGACCAGATGGGCCCTTGGCTGATCAAACAGGGTTCTTATGTTCTTAGTGTCCCACAGAAAGGGGTTGGAGCCTTGTGGTAAAGAGCAGACCACGAAAGGGGACCCAAAAGAGGTGGGCATCCAAAACTTTAGCCGTCCAACACCCAAGACCTGGAGAGGCTGAGGTGGGCTTTCAAAACCTGTGACACGGGCCAAAAGCCTGGGGTCTAGCACCCCCTAGTGACAGGAGGACTAAGCCTTTGCAGCACAGTAGAAGCTGCCCTCAGCTTCTCATTGTGTGCCCACACGCTGCCCGAATCTTTGCCTGTGCACAGAAACCGCCCAGCCCCACACAACCTGCTGTGACTCGCTTCTGGCTGTCATAAAGGGCTGCTAGCGCACCGATCCCCCTTCCACATCCAGCTCCCCTTCCGGCTGCACATTCCCCAACGTTTCCAAGCTCAGTGCCTTAAAAATAGCTCTTGCAGTGTTTCCACCGCTCCTGTCAAGCCAGCCCGGTTTGTAATTTCCGCTCCGGTCCCCAGACATCATTATATGGAGTGATGGAATGGAGTGAGCTGCTACTCCATCCTTGGGGGATCGTTCCAGAACAAGCCAGGCCTTGGAAACGTCTCCACTCCCCGTCTTCTTGCGTGGACGCAAGCGTATGTTTCTGTCCTTAGTTACGATGTCAGTTTGAACAGCCTCTGACCCCTTCCAATCAAAGTTTCCTGTGTTATCGGCACCAGCCCCTAATTTGTCATGTGCTGTCTCCAGAAACCTGATCCCCGTTTTGGACAAATTGCCGCCCGTCCCCGTCAGAGGCGCATATGCAAAAGCCATTCTCTCCTAGCACTGCGGTTCCCCCCCTGACCTTGTTTGTGATTAAATGTAATCCGTTCCCGCGACCCTTCAACAACATCTCTCTCTCTCTTCCCCGCTTGTTTCCTTGCCCTTGAACTACGGACTATCGATTCAAATGCATTGCTCAGAGGATACCCCAGCTCCGCTCAGGCTACAGAGATGGGGCTCTTGGATGTCCTAGAGCAGCACTGCTCAAACTGTGGGCCGGGACCCACTAGGTGGGGCATGAGCAGTGATGTCATTCAGGGGGAACGGACCAGAACGGGCGTTCCGGATCCTAACGGGCTCCGTGGCTGGTTCCGGGTTCCCAACAAGTGCCAATCAAAAGTGAGTTCCTGTTCCTAAATCATTTGAATGACACCACTGGGCATGAGCCCATTTCAGATGGGTCCCCATTCATTTCAAGGTGTATTTTATTTTTACTATACTAGACTTGATGCTACCGGGATATGTGACCGCATTTGGGGAAACGTTGCATGTTTGGACCACATTCGGAGTCAGGGAGGATGGCGTATATCTGGGTGCTGGCCTCTCTGACTCTGAGCGTGGTCCAAACATGCTTGACGGTGGCCCTGGTGCCGGCCAAACTGTGCCGGCCTAACTCCAGGTTAGGATTGTGCTCTCAAGCTGTTCTCCTTGGCATGTTGTCTCTGCGATGTTTCGGATGGGCAAGATATTTTTCACCAGACTTGACATCAGTGTTTTCTGAAGGATGCCTGGCCTGATTCCGATGGTTATTTATGGCAAAATCCGATAAGGTTGCTGTTGGCTCTGAGACAACCAGCCAAGGGGGCCGGAACACCTTTCATCTCCTTTGTTAGTGATTCATCTTTTTCTCCTTCGAGAGAATGTGAAGGTAACCTGAGAAATGACACAAACAGGCCTTGAAGTTCCCCATCCTTGCTGGATCCGATGGTTACAGGCCCTTTGAGATAAGCTGTGAAACTGATATTGCAAAAATGTACACCGAACCTTCCACGGCGTCATGTTGCAGGCTGCAGATCTCTGCTGCTGATGTGTTTTATCATAATTGAAGGAATGAAATCTTCTGACCCTTTGGGTGCCCTGATTTTCTGTTGATCAATCAGTCCAGAATAACCGACCCCGTGGTTTCATCCCAATCAAAGCAGGCTGCATCGCTGCATGAAAGTAATAGCAGTCGAGGAACAGATTCAGGCGATTCCCTCCCAACAGGGTGAAGAATTGGACTGGGACAGCTAGTTTGATTTCTTCTGGGTCCTCTGGCATAACTAAAGAAAGTGTAGCCCAGAGCAGAGGGTAAAATGATTTGCAGGAAGTGACATCACAACAGGAAGTGACATTACAGTTGTATTTTCATTTTCTTGGGTTTTTTGGCCTAACTTTTGGTCAAATGAAGATATGACACTCCGATTGTTTGTTTTACATGACCGTTATATTTTCATTTTCTGAGATTTTGGCCATAACTGGATAACAATATGATACTCCCCTTTGTTTCATTGCATTCTGCATTAAATTTCACATTGGATGGTATATAACATGACGGTATTATTCATACATACCAAGGTTATCACAATTTTGGCCATTAGTGTCAAGCTCAGCTTGTTGCCCCCCTAAAGCTTGTTGCTCGGTGCAATTGCACCCCACCCTGCACTTCTTTAGCTACAACCCTATTTGTGCCCTAAACCTCTTGTGCCCTTAAGATGAAGCAGAGGCACCACTTGTTCCTCCACCGAACACTGGACACTATTAGGCTGCTGAGCGGAGTATACCAAGCCGATTGTCCTCCAGGTGATCTGGGTCTGTTGAGAGCCCATCAATCCAGCTTGTTTCATCAACAGGAAATTCACTTAGGAGCAAACTGGAAAAGCAGAATTCCCAGCTCCCAGCGTGTGCTAAGTCAGCTTCCTGCTGGAAATCAGCTGTTTATAACATCTCTGGCAAGCCGGAGTTGAAGGGGGACTTGGTTAGCTCATCATACTGACTGCAAAGGCAACTTTTCAGTTCCAGTTCAAGAGCCCTTGTGGGGAAGGAGGTCTGGGGACTCCTAAATAACCCTTTAAATCAGGAGTCTTCAAACTTTTCAGCCCTTTAACCCCAAGCTGTAACATGGGCCCTGATCAAACAATGTTAGCTTATTTCTTCATTTCGCCAACATCCCATTCTTATCACTCTTTTTCTTCTCTGAATTTTTTCTCTTCTTTCTCTCTCCCTGCCTCCTCTTTCTCCCTGCAAAATCCTAACCTGGAGTGATGCCGGCATAGTCAGGCCAGCAAAGATCGACCAGCACAAGGGATACCGTAAAGCGTGTTTGGGCCTCGGAACCAGGGAGGATGGAGCACATCTCTGTGTCAGTCCCTCTTTCTCTGAGAGTGGTCCAAACATACTTTACGGTGTCCCTTTGTGCTGGCCAAACTTTGCTGGCCTAACTGTGCCGGCCTAACTCCAGGATTGTGCCTTAAAGCTTTAAGCATCATTACTCTGGAGGGGGGTGGGTTCCCCAGCTTTCCCAATATGTGTGAAGGTACCCAATAAAGTCAGTGCTGGCCTTAACTGTTAGGATGCCCAGGATTGCCTCCTTGACCATCATGCTTACAAGGGTTACACAGGTCACTGCTTTCTACTGAGCCCAATGATTGGCCTATCAACATCCTTGTGGTCTTCACTAACTGGCAGAAGGTCCCAGGTCTTATGCAGAGAAGAGCAGAGAAGACTTGCAACTATCAGGACTTGGAACCTTCTGCATGCTAAGCAGGTGATCTTCCACTGAGATAAGGCCCCTCCCTTTAAAGTCCCAAGTCCTCCTTTCCAGAACCGTTGGACAGTTCTCGAGTTGCTTGTTGCCGAGCATCACCCATGTAATCTTAGACAAGAGGTGAGGAGGCCTTGATACTGAGCAATCACTCAAGCCAGAACTGATGCATATTAGCATGTAATTGACCACGCTATCGAGATTGCCAGATCTTCCCCCAGGGGAGGGCTGGAAGTGGGCCACAGATTGCTGAATCTGGGTGTTGCTTACTCCTTGTGGCTCCTTGATCGGCACTCTTTCTACCATCCCTCCTGGGCTTTGCTTCCCTCCCTTTGGTCTCCACTAGCAGGTCGAGCAATGGGCTTTTGAGCCGAGCTTCCCTCTTGATCCTCGCCTGTATTTGTCTGTTCCTCTCCCCCACCAGCCCAGCCCCAGTCACAAATCCCCGGAGGGAGTAATGAAGAGATGAGCTCCGCCGGGCACCTCTAACTTCACAGCATTCGTAACTCACGGACAGTGGCTCTGTAGTTACATCACAAACACTCATCTATATTGAATGGCCTCCAGCTAAACAGAGACCAGGAGATGTAATATCAAACCCCACAGTCAGAAGCTTGGCCTTGAATGCACACTGGCCGGCAACAACAGAGGAAGCTTAAGCAGCTGGCATTGGTTGGCCTGATTTGAAGAAGAAGAGAAGTACGATTGCACCAGGAATGGGTCTTGCCCACAGATGCAACTGGGGAGAGGGCTGTTAGTGTCGCCGTAGCTCTCAGATTGATTTGAAGATATCCTATCTTTCCCATGCCAAAGCAAATGCCCAAGGTGGCTTACATGGGCAGGCTAGTCTACCCAGTGATGTCATTCAGGGGGAACGGACCAGAACGGGCGTTCCGGATCCTAACGGGCTCCGTGGCTGGTTCCGGGTTCCCGACAAGTGCCAATCAAAAGTGAGTTCCTGTTCCTAAACCTACCCCACTAAACCAAAAAGGCATAAAATTTTAAAATTTTAAAATTTTATTGTTATGCTTTTAATTTTGTTCTATATTGTTTTAATATTCTTTTATATTGTCTTTTAATGTAAAATTATATATTTTTTGTAATTGCCGCCTTGAGTGCCTTCGGGCATAAAGGCGGGGTAAAAATCAAATAAATAAATAAATAAATAAATAAAAGTGAAAATGGAAAGAGACGAAAAGCAAAATGAATGAAAGCAAAAACAAAAGAAAAGAAAAGAAAATGAAATAAAGGGGGGGGGAATAGATTTGCACTCTCCTTGTTTTGTAGACTGTCTGGCAATGCAGACTTCTAGGCAGAAACAAGCCATCCAAATTATGCCCTGGGAAGCCACAACCACTAGCCATAGCTGTGAAATCCACACAGAAATCCTTCTATGGCACGCCGGCCCTTTCCTTATAAGCCGTTGCTTGTGTGCTAACCAAAGCAATTGGCGATGGCAGTGATAATTGCACAGTGAGAAGCCAGCTGGCGTTTTTTGTAACGGCGTCTATTGTGGAAAAAGACATAGCTTTCCTTAAAAGCTGATGGTGGTGCTGGAGGTCAACGACTGTGTGCTCCCCATACCCCCCCCCCCCCCACTCCCAGCCCTGCGCTTGGATCAGACTGGAGAGCCACACCATGAAGCCCTTCTGTGGGCGATTAACTGTGCCGGCATGATCCCCATCACGGCATTCCCATTCCACACCGGAGGTTCGAGTCTAAACTGAAGCCACATGTTGTTTGCATAAGGCGGTGTCCAGGCTGGGCTTCACACTTTTGCCCAGCTGTCTGCAGGAACCACATCAAAGAGAGGCAGAACGACGGGACAGATACGCAAGCACTCAGGGCCTTCAGTGAGCCAAGCTTTGCTCGTCTCCCTTTTCTGGAATGAGACGTTTGCAGGGCTGGGTTGCAGCACTCAAGCCAAACAGCCTGAGAAGTCAGGGAAGGAAATCAGACCAAGATTGGTTGCAGAGGCGTAACTCCCTGTCCCAGTGCCTGGGACACGGGATGTCATGACATCATGTGACAGTGTGATGTCACTTCCAGATTCCTTCCAAGGATAGAGAGTTGGTGGCTTTGCACCACCATTCCTTTTCCTGTGGAAGCTCCTTTTTGAGTGGGGTTGAGAAGCTGCCTCCTTTGTAATTAGGGTGGCATCTGAGGGGCAGTCATGTTCCCTCCTTGGCATGGCACTCAGGGCAGAGGCCCCTCAGGTGCCCCCCCAATTATGTCTCTTCTTGTGCCTTACAAAAGCATCTTATTTACAGCAGAGGCAGGCCATATACGCAACACTGTGGTCATGCCAACACCCCCAGCTTAAGGCTGAGAGCCTAGGCACACTTTCCTGGGAGTAAGCCCCATTGGACAAAATAGCCCTTACACCTGAGTAGGCATGTGTAGGCTTGGGCTGTAAATTAAACTCCTTCTACAATCACTAGGGATTCACCTTTATGTTTTTGGACTGTTTGTACAATTTGCAGTAAAAATTTGGATAAAAACACATAATACCGCAATGTGCTATTCTGATCAAGAAATTTTGGAAAAAAATATCCCCAACAAACCCCATCCCTAACAATCACTCTCTTACCAGCTCCTGCTACAAAGTAGTCTCTCCCCTTGTTCCTAGTGGCTGCTACAAAGCAAAACATCCTAACTAGAGAAGCTCCTTCTACGAAATAAATGCATTATCATTAGCAGCTGCTTCTACACAGCACTTGATCCCAGCTTAAGGAAATCTCCTTCTGTTGAAATACACGCGCGCATGCATGTGCGCACACACTTGTTACCAGTTGCTTCTGCAAAGCAAACATGGCTGGTCTGAGGCAAGGGCTTTCTAGAAAGCAAGACTTCACCACCAGCGGTTCCCACGGAACCAAGTGCTACCCCGTGCGTGCTTTTCTGGGCTGCTTGGAGCAAAGGTAAGCTGATACCTGCAACCTTGGCAGCTTGTGCTGGTTGGTCGTATATGTCCTGTGTTCAAGTTTAAGCTGCTTTCTGCTTAAAGGTAAAGGTTTCCCCACGACCGAGTGGTCTAGTCGTGACCGACTGTAGGGGGCGGTGCTCATCTCCGTTTCTAAGCCTGTAGAGCCGACGTTTTGTCCGAGGACAAGCTTCCATGGTCATGTGGCCGGCATGACTCTACGCCGTAGTGCATGGAACACAGTTACCTTCCCCCTGAAGTGGTCCCTATTTATCTACTTGCATTTAGGTGTTTTCGAACTGCTAGGTTGGCAGGAGCTGGGACAAGCGACGGGAGCTCACTCCGTCATGCAGTCTCAAACTCCCAACCTTGCAGTCTCGAACTCCCAAGCCCAGCAGCAGCAGCTTAACGCACTGCGCCACCACGTCCCTTTCTGCTTACCATAGGGCAAAAAAAAAAAAAAATCTCATGCTGAATTTACAGCAACCAAAGGGAAGCCTAATGATATTTCCAGATTGGGTTGAGAGCAGTAGGATTTGGTGCGGAGTCTGTGTTCAGAGTGGTTTCCTCGACATAAAGGGAAGAAAACAAGACAGGCCAATGAGAACCCCAGAGCTGATCTTCAGTCCCCATGGCTGCGATGTCCTCCCCACTTGGGGAAACTCGGGCAGGGGACAGCACCAGGGAGAAGAGGGGCCCAGGCTGGGCTAGTAACCAGAGCAGAGCTGATAATTCGGCATGTGTTTTCCTGCTCTCGCTGTGTGTGGTCTGGACCATGCGTCGTAATCGTATCTGTCCCTTGGGGTGTGTGTGTGTGTGTGTGTGTGTGTGTGTGTGTGTGATGTGCAGCCTTGCTGGAGAGCAAGACCTTGTGGAGTTGCTGGAATCTGTTTGCAACGGGTGGGGAGCAGCATTGCACATATTGCTGGAAGGGAGCACTTCGTCCTATGTCGCCCTCCCTCCTGATTGGAACTCTGGGTTGCTTTTTCGTGGGAGGGTTCCACATTTATATCTCTGTGCCTTCCCCGCCTCTCACTTCTTTGTTTGGGAGAAAAATGGTCCCTAATACAGAGCTTGCAAGTCAACCTGTTTCCTGGACCCAGGTGGGGAAAAATGTGAAGTGGCAAGCCTTGTGGAAGGAAGGACAGGGGTGGGTGGGCTTGAGGACTATCTGCAGGGTGCCGCCAATCAGAAGGCAGCTTTGCTTAGAACCCCCCCATCCAGATGTGCAAGAGGAAGGGGCTTCCAGATGGTGGGTGGTTTGGCTGAGATGTATGTTGCTCCAGCTAGGAGGAGCTGTGGCTCAGCTTTGCGTAGGGAACGGAAATCCCAGGTTTGATTGCTGGTGTCCCCAAAGGGAGCTGAGCAATACCCAGCTGAAGCCTTGGAGAGCTGTTGCCACTCATGCATAGCTTGAGCTAGAGGCAGGGCCGGTTCATTAGTGAGGACAATTGAAACTGTCTCCTCAGGTCTCAGGTAGTGTGTGTGTGTGAGTGTGCCCATCTCTGCCTGCCTCCTTGCCTCTACTGCTCCTCTTTCCACTTTGAAGAAGGAAGAGGGGGGCAGTGAGTAAATGTGGAGAAGAGGAGGGTGCTCAGCTGGAACACTGCCCCCGGCGCGGGGAAGAGGCTGCCATGTCATCACGTCCGGGCGCCGCATTGGCCCCGCTGCCTTGCGCATGGGGGGGGGGGGGGTCTTGGGCCTGCCGTGCCCATGGTGCATTGGGGTGGCTCAATGGGTGGAGACCCATGATGGTGTATGCTTCTCCAAGGGTGCCTGCATTTGACAGTGGTGTAGCCATCTGTCGTGGTAAATCGCCTTTTAATAGACTTCCCAGTATCCGTGGAGAACTGAAACCATGGATACTGAATCAGTGGATACTGGGATATCTGCTGGACATCCCAAATGCCTGTGAATTCTGATTGGGGAGGGAGAGGACGAGAGTCTAGAAAACTGAAAGGTGACTTCTTTCATGATGCCCCAGAGGGGGAAAAAAAAAAACATTTGTCAGTCTTTGGTGTGATGGAACAAGACTGTTCCATCTCTCTCTCACTTGTGCTTTCTCTCTCTCTCTCTGGATCCAACATATGGGGGAATAAATACACAGGACTGAAGGGAAGAGGCAGCAGATGAAAGTCTCTTTGGAAGCAGATAGAAGTGGGAGGACTGGTGTGTGTTTATTGAATGGAAGGTCCATCCAAACAGGTTAAGTCACCCCAAACTCCAGCCAGAGAAGTATTAAATTAGTTCTGAGTGACTGTGACTTGCAGTCTTGCTCCAAGATAAACACTCTCCTGCCTCGGCTGCTGGATGGAAATTTCCATCGCAACACTCCAGCCTCTGTCTTGTGTGTAGCCAGGGGCCTTGCTCTAATTAAAGTCTCTAAACAGCCTGGGCTGAAACATACCTAGATGTCATTTCTGCCCCATATTATCCCAGGTGGTGAATTTGCTCTCTTGGAGCTCAAAGGGTGGCTGTACCCCACCGCCACTCCCACCCCCTTGGTGCATTAGCTAGCATAATCAATAGATAATCTAGGTCAATTAGATCCATGTTCTTCAATCTTGGGGTCGAGACCCCAATGAGATCATGAGGCAGTTGTGGGGTCATGGCAACTTACAGGAATGAAAAAGGTTAAAGACATTATCATCATCATCATCATCATCATCATCATCATCATCATCATCATCAT
>JAJKFI010000062.1:6061477-6150034 GCA_029204185.1 Lerista edwardsae
ATCATCATCATCATCATCATCATCATCATCATCATCATCATCATCATCATCATCATCATCAATACTTAATATTTATATTCCGCTTTTCTAGGTCATTAGATTGCTCTTTTGACTTTATTCAAGGCGGTTTACATAGGCAGGCATTTCTAAACCCAAAGGGTTTTTACAATCACAAATAAGTTCTAATCTTACAAGAACTGCTACATTCAGATGACACATTCAAGTCCAGCCTTTCTTTCTTAGCCGCATGATTGCCTTCCTGCCGGCTGATAAACGACTTCTTGCTCTCACTAAGAAACAGCTGGCCCAACACAACTCCTCTTTCACAGGCAGCCAGACACAGCTCAGATCTTATCCTAAGACTTGAGCACCAGCAGGTAAAGGGGAAGGCATCTGGTGTTCCCCTTCAGGTACCAGGAAACGGTGGCCCAGTCCTGCTCAGATTCATAGCCATTGTGCTCCAATAGCTTTCACCAATGCAAGGCTTCATGGTAACTTTTTTCTGCACTCTCGAATTAGGATATTTGGTTACAGTGAACAGTGCTGGGAAGGCATTCTGGGGGTGGGAAGTGGGCCATGAAGGGGGGGAGGAGTGGGCGGATAAGGTCCCAGGATCGATGGTGGGTCACAAGTCTCATACTTTATTTACTTATTCATTGGGGTCGTGGCTTGAAAAAAGTTTGAACTAGATCATCAGTAATTATCTTCCAGATCAGAACTGGCCCAAGACCTCCCCTGAGTCAGCATACAAAATGCAGATTCCCCCCCTTATCCGGAGATACCCCAGACCCTGTCACTTCCTGGACTGGAAAAGGGGCAAGGGGATAAGAACATAAGAAAAAAACTTGCTGGATCAGGCCAAGGGCCAATCTAGGCCAGCTTCCTGTATCTCTCAGTGGCCCACCAGGTGCCTCAGTGAGCACCTAAGACAACAGGATACTTGTATCTCGCTGCCTCTCCCCTGCATCCGGCATTCTGAGATAGCCTCGGCTTTCTTTGCACCACCCCCAAGGAAGACACAAGTAACAAGTTCTTAAATCATGAAACCTACTGAACACAGAGCTTCATCTTCCCATGGTCCAACACAAGGGCGAAGCCTGAAGGATTCTGGGAACAGGAGCCCCCAGAGGTGTCATCTTTAAGGTCTCATCCCCTTGAGTTCCACAAAGAACTCCTCCCACCCCAGCAATAACATCAGGCTACTGGGTGAGTGCATACCAGTGCTGGAAATGACCTCGGCAGGCCTTGATAGAGGAGAATTAAAGGACTACAGGGCTGTCCCTTTAAGACCTTTGCTCTCAGGTTAAGGAGGAGGAGTCCAGGGAGGACCTATTCCCTTGGAGCTATCCGTGGTCCTGAAACCCTCTGTACAAGGTCTAGTCCAGTGGTTGTTTTCAAAAAGTGTGCTGTGGCACTTTGGTGTGCTGCAAGTGGTCCACAAGTGCGCTGCAGGAATTTGGGGGGGGGGCGGGTCTTTAGTTGGGCCATTGGGGGTTGTGAGCCCCCCCACCAACCAGCAGTGCAGTATGGCTTGTCCAAGAACCGATGGTGTGCCGTGACCATTTTAGCGCGTTGTCGGCGTGCAGTGAGATGAAAGAGGTTGAAAATTGCTGGTATAGTCACCCATTCAGGGGTGTTTGTGGCCTGATCAAAACAGGTCCTGGCTGAGTGATGGTGGAGCACACTTCCCAGGTGCTCTCTGTGTGCCCCGTCCCACCTCTGTGACAAATGCCTCATGTCATGTTGACGCCAAAGGCCCAATCCAGTGGTGGAATTCAAATAAATTAACAACCGGTTCTATGTCCTTCAGGGCGGCCTTCAGGGCCATCCGCTGCCTTTCTTCCCTCTCTCAACCTAAAATTAGCAGCCGATTCTGCAGAACTGGTGAGAACTGGCTGAATTTCACCACTGGCCCAATCCTATCCAAATTTCCGGCACCGATGTAGCAGCAATGCAGCAACAAGGTAAGGGAACAAATGTTCCCTGACCTTGAGGAAGCCTCCCTGACTTCCCCACCACCACAGCATGGAGCACACACCCCAGTGGATTGGCTACATCAGGGCTGGAAAATTGGATAGGATTTGGCTCTTGTGGCTTGCTCAGTGCTTTAAGTCACAAGGAAAACACTGCTGTTGTGAGTCTACCGGGGTCCATTTTGTTGCAAGAGGGGAGCCTTGGCCAACTTAGACAGTGTGTTGCACTTGATGACATATTTTGACCTAGAGCGGAGCTCGACGGGGGAGTTAAGCCCCCTCTACCACCTTGTTGATGAAAATTAAAACCCATTGCCCATCCCAGTAATGAATAAATAACACACTGATAGCCTGCCGCACTCAGAGGGAAGTGTGAGATGTCCTAGGTGTTTCCGAACACCCAAAGAGGAACTTGGAATTGTGTTTCGGCTATTGAATCTTAATGAGTCCCTCGAGGGGGGGGGGTCCTAGCTATTCACACATTCTGGATTCACAATGATGGTTCTTCCTCCCTGGGATTTGTGTCTTCATCTTTGTGACAAGGATTACTCGAGAATGTTGAAATTAAGTGTTCTAACGCAAATGCCTTCTGACACCGGGCAGCCCCAGGAAGTATAGTTCTCCCCTGTACAGCACTAAAAATAAAATAAAATTGGGTAATCAGAAATGTGCCTGTTCTGAAAAGAATGTTCAGGAATGCCACAAATTAAGTCTCTGTGTTTTAAAGAATCTTAGATTGATGCTCGGTGCGGGGGGGAGGGGCAGAGGGCACAATGCCTTCATGAGTCCTGACTATAACCCTAAGTGCAGTAATGTCATGCAGGGGGTACGCCCCCGCGTACCCCCTGCAGGGGGCATGAGAGTACCGGTTTCTAGGATTTCAGCTGGCCCTGCCCATTCACCCGCCCACTCGTCGACTCCGCCCCCTGCAACGTTTGAATTTCCTGCACGTTTGAGTTGCCTGCACGTTCTCAGAGCCAGGAAGGTAGCAAGAGGAGCCTTGCCTTGCCTTGCCACTGAAAAATGAGCTGCTCCGGGGTTTTGGAACTGTTGGGTCATTTTAACATGGGTGCCTTCGGGCACAATAAGGCGGGGTAAAAATCCAATAATAAATAAATAAATAAATAAATAAATAAATAAAATAACCTGATGCCAGGCCTCCTTAACATGTTCTGGGGGTGCTGTGGAATACTGTTGCAACTGTTGGGTCAGTTTAAAATTGTCTGAGGCCTCAAAAAGGGCTTTTTTCATGTCCCTTCCTGCCACAACCTCACTTCTGGCTTATGATGTCACTTCTGGTGGGCGGGTCCCGACACGTGCTAATCAAAAGTGAGTACCTGTTGTTAAATCATTTAGATGACACCACTGCCTAAGTGTGTCTCCAATTTTAACCCAGACAGAAAGCATTCCCAAGTCAGCTGTTACAGAAACGCTGTTCTAAGAGACTCTGAATCACTGGTCAGTTTCTAGATTTCAAACCGGCGATCGAGATTTTATTTCGGAGACTGGACTATTTTGGAAGTTTCTCTTCCAGTGACGACCACCACCACCCCCAGTCCAAAATGCTAAAAAAAACCCCAAAGTGGACTCCTCTTCCCACCCTGGCTGCAAAGAAACTCCTGCATTATAGATCAAGGAAATGAGCTTGAGGAGGAGAAAGAGAAATGAATAATTGAAGCTTAATCAGGGGCAATTTCGGAGTAACCCGAGACTTGTGAGGGCTGCATATCGCTGGACGGGAAACTGAAAGCAGAGACCGAAAGCCCTGCTTCCATGTCACTGTGCTAGTGAGGTCTGTAGAATAAGCAGGAAGAGGAAAAGGAGCTTCAGAACTGGGGCAGGTCTGCATGGAGGCCGGAATGATTATCCAAGCTGGAAGGACCGAACAGCGCTTGGCTTCCGGCTCCTTTCTCCTGCACTGACATGGAGAAATGGATTATGGATTGGGAAGGACCCTACAGTTTAGGAGCCTCCTGAAAATCTTCTATATCCTTCCTGCAGTGGCTTATGGTGAGTAACTTGCTAGAACTCTTGCCAGCTTTCCCTGCCCTCCTTTCTCCATCTACCAAATCAAAATTGCTGTTTGTTGTCTCTCTGTCCCCTTCTCCAACTGCTGGTGGGTGTCTCATTTTTTAAAAACACACACACAGAGATCTCTCAGGAGACCAACTTCTAACCACTTGACTCCAGTTTGATGGCACATCAACCAGGAGCGTTTCTTAATAAAGGGAATGGTCTGCCACATATGATAGTCATTTAGTATTAGTAGTAAAAAAAATCTAGGAGTAATAGCTACTCGGTCATGAACAAAATGCACTCTGCATGTGCTCAGGAACACTGTTGCCTGTGTTTGCCTCATATGTTCCAGGGGTGTTGGAAACACATACTAGGGGTACCTAATGCCTCAGGGACCCCTGGCACAAAATAAGATCTGTGGCTGCAGCAAACTGCCCCAACCCAGCAAGAAGCCAAAGGGACGCTGAGAGATTGTTCCCCTTACAAGAACAACTAATCGGGGCGGGGCCCCCCGGGGGGAGAAGTAGTTAATTTTAAATGCAGAATTTTAGATGTTTGTATTGGCCAATCAGATATTTGTACTGACTATTCAGGGCCTCTGGGGAAAAGAAGGATGTAACATGAATGAATGAATTGTGCCTCTCCTAAACCCGCTGCGCTTGTCTCGAAGAGAACCCTGGAAAGCTCAATTCCTTTGTCTCTTTCAGGGCAGCTTCTCCCTCTAGAAGACGCAAAGTACGAGGAGCACGTGGTCAGAGGCGTCCAGGATCGCTCCGTGCTGTTGACATGCGGGGACGTGATCCTGCCCATGATTGTCTTCTGGAGTTTCACCAAGCTGGGCTCGCGCACGCCCAAGGCGGTCGCCATCAGCAATGGCCACGAGTCCAAAGTGGAGAAGGCCTCCGCCGTCCTCGGGGACGTGAGCATGAGGAACAGCAGCCTGGAGATAAGGAGCCTGCGCACGGCCGCTGAAGGGCACTTCATGTGCCAAGCGATGTACGAAGCGGAAGGCGAGATCCAAGTGACATATTTCTACATTGAGCTTATTGTTTTGGGTAAGCCAGCCAAAGAGGTGGTGGGAACCTCCTCTGGGGTCCTTGCCCATTGGGACATTCTTGCCAGCGCTGCCCAAGGAGATTCCCTTGACCGAAGGCTGGACGAAGCTGCACAACCCTGCCGGTCTTAATTTTTTGGTTAGAGAAAGCCATTTCCTGGGAAGTCAAGCGCAGAGCATGGCGGTGGGGAAGAAGGCACTGGAGCCTTGGCCGGCCTACCACTGCTCAGCACCAGTTCTTCCCATAAGAAAACCCCTGCTGGATGAGGCCAAGGTGTAATCCAACCCCCTTTCCCCCCCACAGTGACTCCCCCCAGCTGCCTCCGGAAAGCCCGCAAGCAGGAGAGAGGGGCATTTGCACCTTCTGCCATCACTCTTGTGCAAGTGGTATTCAGAGGCGCATTGAACCTAGAAATGGCCCATAGCCATTGTGACTAGTAGCTAGTGCTAGACTTGTGCCTAACCGCCTCTTTAAAATCCACCCGCCCTTCAAAAGCGACTAGCTAAACATAGTTGGTCTCCAAACTATGGTCTGGGGGCCTGCTACAAAGTGTTCTCCAGCCCACAGCAATGTAAAATAGTTGACATTTTTCCTCACTATGTCTCATTTCTCCATTTAGGCATGGCACTGTTTCTTTGCAAATGTCACATTTCTCTCTTGTTCTGAATCAAGTGCAAGCTTCAAATGAGAGTGCAATCCTAACCTGGAGTTAGGCCGGCACAGTTAGGCCAGCAAAGTTTGGCTGGCACAAGGGACACCGTAAAGTTTGTTTGGACCACTCTCGGAGTCAGGGAGGCCAGTACACAGACGCTCACAGTGGTGTCATTCAAATGATTTAGGAACAGGAACTCACTTTTGATTGGCACTTGTCGGGAACCCAGAACCAGCCACGGAGCCCATTAGGATCTGGAATGCCCGTTCTGGTCCGTTCCCCCTGAATGACATCACTGCCTTTGCCCCCCTAGGAATCTGGAGTCGCTCCCTTTAACCCTCTGAGTGCCGGCCAACCAAGAAGAAAAGCTCTTTGCAGAGGAATTGGGAGGGGGGAGGAGGGAGAGTGAAGTGGGCGGAGTCAGCCCTAATTTTAACTAGTGGAACTGAGTTCCCCTGTGTTCCCCCTGCATGACATCACTGGACTCGCACCATCCTCCTTGACGCCGAGAGTGGTCCAAACACACTTTACAGTGGCTCTTGTGCCAGCCAAACTTTGCTGGCCTAACGTGCTGGCCAAACTCTAGGTTAGGATTGCACTCTAAATCAGTGTGTATTTATGTGCATGGCGCACCCAAGGTCAAGCACAGAAATCAGCACGGCCGATCCTTTCCTGGTTATCTTTTGCCCAAGGCCTCCCCTCCCCACCCCAATCCTGGAATCCACACTGTGCAAACAGGTGTACCGAGGCCAGCAACAGGCACCGTGGAAAGCACAACACAGATGTGCGGAGGGAGCGCTGTGCGTCATCTGCAGCCTGGCTCTCTCCTCTTGACCTGCGCTGCCAAGGATGTGTCTGGAAGCACCTTAGGAATGTCAAGAGAGAGCCGTCTCAGGCCCAGAGATAAAGGGGTAGAGTAAAGTAATTGGATCTCCCCTTTGCCTCCCTCCCATGAAGTTAACATTCCTGCATGGGATGTTGTGCTGTTGGAGGGCTTTATCTGCTGGGCATCCCACTAAAGCATCCTGGTTTCCTGTGTGGCCCCCAAACATTTCACCTCTCTGTGTCTGTGGAATGCTGCTGGCGCGCTCTCAAAGGAATTGTGGCACAGGCCTGCATCCTGCTGGTGGGGTTGGTTCAACACTTTGGTTGCTGGGGGATGAGCTTTTTATTATTATTATTATTATTATTATTATTATTATTATTATTATTATTATTATTTATTTATTTATTTATTTATTTATTGGCCAGGTATGTAGACCATACCCGGAATTTAATATGGCTACCGGCCACACTTAAAAAAAAGAAAAAAAAAAGACTACATAACAGAAAAATAAACAAAACAATTAAAAACATATTCAACAAAAACCAATAGCCTCAACTCCTAATCACGTCAAATGATTACAATTCAACAGTTTGATGGCACAAGGGAAAAAGCTGTTTTTGTGCCTTGATGTTTTAGTATACAGCGTCTTGTATCGCCGACCAGAGGGGAGGAGATTAAACAAGTTATGACCAGGATGCCGTAAATCTGCCGCGATCCTTTCTGCTCTCTTTTTAGCCCGTGCCGTATACAACTCCTCTATTGAAGGCAAATCAGCTCTGATTATTTTTTCAGCGGATCTGACAGTCCTCTGAAGCCTATTTCTGTCCAGTTTGGTAGCCGAATCGAACCAAACAGTTATGGAGGAGCAGAGGACAGATTCGATAATGCCTCTGTAGAATTGGACAAGCAGCTCTCGAGGAAGATTGAATTTCCGAAGTTGTCGTAGGAAATACAGACGCTGATGAGCCTTTTTAATAATGCCATCAATATTAATTGACCATCTCAAGTCCCGAGAGAGTACAGAGCCCAAGAACCTAAACGACTCTACCACAGAGACCGTGCTGCCTAAGATTGAAAGTGGGAGTAAACAAGGGGGATGTTTTCGAAAATCCACTACCATCTCCACAGTTTTCTGCGAGTTGAGCACTAAGCTGTTGCTATTGCACCACGCAACAAGGTGCTCAACTTCCCATCTGTATGCCGATTCGTCACCATTCTTGATAAGACCGATGACCGTCGTATCATCTGCAAATTTTAGAATCTTGACAGAGGGATTCGTAGAAATACAATCGTTTGTATATAGGGAGAAAAGCAGTGGGGAAAGTACACATCCTTGAGCTTGAGTTACTGGCAATCCCAGTGGAGTGACTGGCCTGTGTTTTGAGCTTGTGGACGCCTGAACCGCATTCTGCCTTTTAGCCTCCAGATGGTTTGCAGCAGGTGCTGAAGTCACAAAGAGAAGGGAGATGCAATGCTCTTTTGAAACAGGGTTGCAACTTGTGTCATACACGTTTGTGTGTTGCATACTGGCATGGGATGGAGAGCTCTGTGGCTTTGCATGCATGCGGCCCTGAGTTCGATTCCTGCTGGAGAGCCACTATCAGCCAGTATTGATAACATAAGAAGAGCCCTGCCGTATCAGGCCAAAGCCCCATCTAGTCCAGCTTCCTGCAGCTCACAGTGGCCCACCAGATGCCTCAGGGAGCACCCAAGACAACAAGATGCCTGCATCTTGTTGCCACTCCCTTATATTTGGCATTCTGAAGTAGTCTACTATTAACATAAGGAGGCTGCACAACCCATCATAGCCTGTAGCCCATGATGGACGTTTCCTCCAGAAATCTGTCCAATCCCCTTTGAAAGGCACCTAGGCCAGATGCCGTCACCACCTCCTGTGGCAAGGAGTTCCACAGATCAATTACCCGCTGGGTAAAAATGTATTTCCTTTCATCTGTTCTTGCTCTCCCAACACTCACTTTTAGTGGATGTCCCCTGGTTCTGGTATTGTAAGAGAGGGAAAAGAACATCTATCCATCCCATGCATACTTTTGTATGTCTCAGTCAAGTCTCCCCTCAGGCCCCAAGGCTGGGCTAGATGAGTCAATGCTCAATGTAAGTACCTATTCCTGCCTCATTAGCTTTTTTTCCCCCCTCAGGTAGGCAGATGGCAAAGGTTAATTTCAGACTAGTTTTCGGCCACCACTGATATCCGCTCTATTACTATGCAGCCCAGTCCTTGTACCAGATTTTGGCCTTCTTTTTCAAGGTTTGGCAGCCTGGTGCCATTCTCAAGTTCCTCCTCAGATTTTTGGGATGCGTCCAGGCAGATAACCTTACCCATAAACTCTTTCATGCATGCACACAAATACACATTTGCTGGTCTGTGCGCCTTTGCCAGGTAGTATTTCCATTTGGTCTGGCTTGGGGAATCCCTGCTCATTCGGCCTGTGTTCCAGAGGGAGACAATCTTAATACGCGAAAACCCACACTTTGAGAGGGACAAGTTCAGGGCAGAGGCCTGGGGCACTGGTGTGGGTTGCTGTCATTGCTTCCTGTTGATGCTTGGAGACCCAACACAAGAGAGCAGTCTGCAGATACATGCAACCCTCCTGGAGTCTGACCCCTAAGCTGCAGGAAGCCCCTTTGTCTGGAAGCAGGTAATCTAACGTGATGGTTCCCAACCTTTTAAGCACCAGGACTCCCTGCTTAATATAACACTCTATCAGGACCCACAAGCTTTACAAGACTTTTTAAAAAAGTGAGCTAGAAAGAAATGGACCCAGAGTCCATTTCAAACCCAGAGTCTGAGAAATGCTGATCTAGCCCAGCTCTGATTGGTCATGAATCTCATACGCAACTCTTTCCCAATCCTGCCTCTTCCTCACTGGAAGTTTTCAAGCCCAGGCTGGATGGTAACCTATCAGGGATCCTGTAGCCATTGCCTGCACTGAGCAGGGGGCTGGACTAAATGACCTCAGTGGTCCCACCTAACATTCTGTGTTTGGCCTCTTGCAGTTCCTGTGTCAAAGCCCCTGCTCCAGATGAATGACTCAACACCGGTGGAAGGTATGCCTGTGGCGATGACGTGTGCCGTGAAAGAGGGGACACTCCCTGTGGAGTATTCCTGGCAGCGGCATACCAACCGGGACGGCCTGGTGACCGTCGCAGAAGCCACAGGCGGCCTATTAAACCTGACGTCGGCAAACCGGACTCAGATGGGTTGGTATACGTGCACTGCCCAGAACGAGGTCAACAGCCAAACCAGTGATCGGATGTACCTCGACGTCATCTGTAAGTAGCTACATTGAGTGGCCAAACGTTCCATCTTTCTCTTTTTACAAACACTTTTTTTTTTTACAAGGGTCCGTCAGCTGCCGAATGCAGCTTGGCAACCTCTGCTTGGCAGGGGCTCGGGTGGCATGCCCCTCACCCCCAGGGCACGTCACCCAGAGCAGACCACCCCTGCCCCCCTGCTTGTTATGCCACTGACTGGAGACCTGCTTCAGTGGTGTCATCTAAATGATTTAAGAACAGGTACTCACTTTTGATTGGCACGTGTCGGGACCCGCCCACCGGAAGTGACGTCATAAGCCAGAAGTGATGTCGTGGCAGGAAGTGACATGAAAAAAGCCCTTTTTGAGGCCTCAGATGATTTTAAACTGACCCAACAGTTGCAACAGTATTCCACAGCACCCCCAGAACATGTTAAGGAGCCCTGGCATCACGTTAAAACCCCAGAACAACTCATTTTTCAGTGGCAAGGAAAGGAAAGGCTCCGCTCGCTGCCTGCCTGGCTCTGAGAACATGCAGGCAACTCAAACATGCAGGAAATTCAAACGTTGCAGAGGGTGGAGTCGACGAGTGGGTGGGCGAATGGGTGGGGCCAGCTGTAATCCTAGAAACCGGTACTCGCGTACCCCCGCGTACCCCCTGCATGACATCACTGACCTGCTTAAGCCTTGACCAGCATATAATACCCTGGAGGTGGGCTGCAGGTTTGGCGAGATGTAACACTTTGGGACGTGGTGGCGCTGTGGGTTAAAACGTTGAGCATGCTGACCGGAAGGTTGGCGGTTCGAGACCACGCGATGGAGTGAGCTCCCATCACTTGTCCCAGCTCCTGCCAACCTAGCAGTTGGAAAGCACGTAAAAATGCAAGGAGATAAATAGGTACTACTTCGGTGGGAAGGTAACGGCGTTCTGTGCCCCTCGGCTTATGGTCACGCTGGCCACATGACCACAGACAAACGCCGGCTCAGAGATGAGCACTGCCCTCTAGAGTGGGCCATGACTACACCATTTGGTCATGGGGAAACCTTTGCCTTTACCTTTTAACACTTTGCTGAAGAATTCACTTGTTGTTGTAATTGTGATGTGCACAATCGATTGGGTAAATCAACTGATTTTTCTGAGGAGTCGTCCAAGTATTGAACCTGACCCTTTCTGTAGCTGGAGCAGCACTAAATGCCTCTGGATCTTCCCCCAGTTGGACCCGACGAGCCAGTGATCAGCGTGGAGCCGTTCGCGATTAACCAGCACGGCTTCTCGGCCAACGAACAGGAAGAAGTGATCATGACATGCCTGGCACCGTCAAACCCACCCAGTCACTACCTTTGGTTCTACAACAGCTCTCAAGTCTACGCTGGCCAGAAATACGTGATAGCACGGATCTCACGGACCCAGACGGGCACTTACACCTGCTTGGCTCAGAACACTCATTTGAACACCCGGACGCAGACCACCATCATCCTGACGGTCTACTGTAAGTAGGTCCACCTTCACCACCGTGTGGAGCATGAAGCTCTGGCATGTGCTGTTGGCCCTGCCTGTCCTCCCTGTCTTCTGTCTTGCGTTGCCTTCCACCCTTCCATGGATTGTCCCCTTTGGCAGAAAGCTAAAAAGGAGCCTGAAAGTTGTTGTAGAAATCTGGTGTTGAGCATTCGAGGCCGTCCATGATTGTGGATGGATGGATTCCATCTTTGATGGCCTCATACGATGATCAAACACCAAAGTCCACTTGGTGCACCAGGACAGAGAAAGTTCTATTTGGGACTTTGGAATTAACAGAAGGGTGGATTTGCCTGCTTTTTTAAAGCACAGTATTCCTTGGGCTCTTCTGCATCCAGGCCAAGGAAACTGTCCTGTTCTTTCTGGTCAGATTCTTCTAATTTGGCTCTTGTGATAAAGGCGAGTGAAAGAGGGAGAGCAGAGATTTATCTATTAACTGCTGACAGGTTGGCCAGCTGGTTATTATGCTTTTAACTGCTGACAGGTTTTTAACTGCTGACAGGTTGGCCAGCTGGTTATTATGATTCACGGGGTTTTTTTTTTTTTTTTAAACTGTTTTTAAATTGTTTGTGGTTTTTATTTTTTGCTATTGTTGTTTAATACTGTTTTAACTGTTTTTAATGTTAATTGTTATGTTGTATTTTTAATATATATTTTGTAAAGCCGCCTTGGGTGCCTTCGGGCACAAAAGGCGGGGTAAAAATCGATTAATAATAATAATAATAATAATAATAATAATAATAATAATAATATTACTGCGCGTATAAGTGAGGAACTGCCATGGGCAATGATGGGCTTATTGTCCCCCCCCCCAAAAAAATAATGAAAAATGGTGCTGGGGTTGGTGTGTGGTTGCTCTTTTTGGATCCTGGAGCCGTAAATAGTGCTGTAGACTTGTCCAAGTGGGCTGAAAACTCTTGTTCCTTGTAATGTGTCGATATCTGGAATCCAATCAAGACTTAAGGCCCAATCCTATCCACGTTTCTAGTGCTGGTGCAGTTGCAATGCAGCCCCAAGGCAAGCGAACGAATGCTCCCTTACTTTGAGGAGGCCTCTCTGACTCCCCCTCCAACACAGAATGCAGCACACGCACCCATCGGGATGGCTACGTTGGGGCTGGAAAATTGGATAAGATTTGGCCCTTTGTTCCCTTTTGGAATTGTCCTATATTCAGGAGCAAATGAGGTCTCTGCTCCCTGCAAGAGGGGCTGTAACATAGGAAGGTCCTTGGTCCAGTTGTTGGCTTCTGTCTAGGCAAAGCTAGCAAGTGATCCTGAAGATCACTGTAGATAGTTCTGAATGTAGCAGAGCAATGGTCTGACTCGGTACGAGGTCACTTCCTGTATTCGATCTACACGTGCAGCTTGCTTGCATTGTGTGGCTTGCTTGACCCAGACTGTACCACCTCTGACTAGTTGTGGGTGGGTGCCTAATTTTTGAATGCGCCGAGCAATGCCAACGCTTGATTGGCGCACAGCTAGCGCTGCTGCTTGCGCCGGCCGAGCACTATAGCGCCGACGCGGACGTGCTTTACAGCACGTTCGCGATAGCGTTCGGCCGGCGCAAGAGTGCAGCGCCGGTGCTAAGGGGGGTATAGGAGTGCGCTGATAAAGGGTTATGCATAGTTTGTAGCTTTTTGCATGGCAAGGATTGGGAGAGTGCTACGGGTGATTTCCCCCCCCTCCTGTTCCCAGCCAGGGAATGTGTGTGAAAGAGAAGATTGTCTCATTGTGTTCTTTTGTTTTCCCAAGGCAGGGTTCCTGTGCTTCTGACTAATGTATGATAAGCAGGAATTTGGCAGGTGAAGCTTTTCCCAACATTCAGGGTTAGGGATGGGGAAAGCTGGACCTGTTGAATTGTCTGCCTGTGTGCAACCCATCAAAGGTCAGCCAGGGCCAGCCACAGGCCTCTGGCGGTTGGTAACACCTCATTGCTATTGATGAAATGTTTGCCCCTATGCACAGATCTGCCCCAGGGGAAGCCCAGCTGCAGACCGCTGCCGGCTGCCAATTTCCGAGACATTGCTCTGCACTGTTCGTGGCAGGGGGGCTTCCCCCCCGGCACGGCTGCGGTGGGTGAGATCCAGGCAGGGAGGAAACGGCCCAGCCACCTACTCCAATGCCACTGAAATTCACCGGGGCACGGACGTCCGCAATGGGAGCTCATACACCTGCCTCGCCACACACCCAGCACTGAACAAAGATGCCGTCTGCAGGTCTACAGTGTGTAAGTATTGCACTTTTGCTTCTCTTTCCTTTCAATGCTCTCCTTGGTTTGCTCCAGTGAGGTCATGCACCCACTACGCACCACTACGCGAGTACCGGTTCCTAAAAGTTGAGATGGCCCCGCCCACTCAAAGCTGGCCCCTGCTATTTAACCAGGGAACAGTTGAAGCAAAATATGTCTATACATATTTTGTAATACATCTCTAGAAAGCAAAGCACTAGAAGTTAAATCAACACTAACCACAAGCTGAAGTTATTACAAACATGATCACATCCATGGCAACAATCATGACATCACTTCCGGCTTATGACGTCACTTCCATCATTTGGATGACACCACTGGTTTGCTCCCACCGTTTGTGCAACAGACTCGAGAATCTGTCACAGCTAGAAGAGATGCCAGTTTTTCTTACCACTGCTTCGTCTCCCAGTTATCCACTCATCCCGTGACAACCCAGTTGTCTGGCTACTTTCTGTCTGTCTCAAGGGTGTCAGATTGCAGCAAAATGAGAAGTCTTGCGGCACCATGAAAGCGAACCAATTTATTTCAGAATAGGTTTTCATGGGCTTCGGTCCACTCTGTCAGATCTTCAGTGCAGTAAGCAAAGGTGTGTGTACTACACACAGAGAGATATAGAGGCAAAACAAAACCAACTTGAAACCAGGCATGTTTGATGGCAGGAAATGAAACGGACATAATCTAATGACAAACCAACTGGGAGCGCAATCCTAACCTGGAGTTAGGCGGGCACAGTTAGGCCAGCACAAGGGACACCGTAAAGTATGTTTGGACCACTTTCGGAGTCAGAGTGGCCACTTTCTGGTGGCCCTTGTGCTGGCCTAACTGTGCCGGCCTAACTCCAGGTTAGGCTCTGAGAGTGTCAAAACCACTATACACGTGAAATTGGCCTCACTGAGAGAATGGTGACTCGTCGGCTGAATATGAAAAATCAAGTTTCCAAGCAGCCAGTGATGTCATGCACCCAGTATGCACCACTACGCGAGTACCGGTTCCTAGAAGTTGAGCTGGCCCCGCCCACTCGAAGCTGGCCCCGTCGGCTGGTTGGCTCAGCAGCTGTGCATGCGTCGCAGCCATTGCCTGCACTTTCTGTGAGGAGGCAGGCAGGCAGGCAGCGTGGTGGTGGTGGCGGCAGCAGCAGCAGCAGCAGCAGCAGCAGCAGCAGCGAGGGAGACCCGGGAATAAGGCAGCAAGCGTGAGAAGGTAGGCTGCCTGGGGCTCCCGCTCCCTCCAGGCATGCAGATCCAGCGTCCTGGTTCCTCTTGCAGCCTCCCCCCAGCCCCAGCCCCCACATGGTCTTTTTTTGGTCGCCCGTTCCCCCTCCTGCTCCTTACCGGCTCCTTGCATTTAACATTAAAGTTAAATGGCTCCCTGTCCCAAAAGGGCTCACAATCTAGTATAGTCTAGCCTGCTATTTAACCGGGGAACAGTTGAAGCAAAATATGTCTATACACATCTCTAGAAAGCAAAGCAATAGAAGTTAAATCCACACTAACCACAAGCTGAAGTTATTACAAACACGATCACATCCACGGCAACAACCATGACATCACTTCCTGTCATGACATCACTTCCTGCCACGACATCACTTCCGGCTTATGACGTCACTTCCGGTGGGCGGATCCCGACAAGTGCCAATCAAAAGTGAGTACATGTTCCTAAATCATTTGGATGACACCACTGCAAGCAGCTCTATGAAATACCAAGGGGGTCCGGTTCCAGGGTCCTCCAACATTATCAGCGTGAAATTCCATCCACACCTATCCATCTCTGGGACAGGGTTGCCAACTTACCAGGAGAAGACAGGCTGCCTTGTCCTTGTGCCTTTTAACAGCCGTTTAATTGTAGCTGCTGGAAATCAGCTTCCCCAGGTTTCCAGAGCTTGGAGAGAAACACAGTGACTTGCTCGTTGTTACTCGTGAGTGCAAACCGTTAGCTTAAGGCACAGCAAGGAGGGCTGGTGCAAAGGTTGGCCTCCCTTCCCCAGAAACAGGGTTGCCACCTTTCTCCTCCCCTTGCTAGAGACTCTGAGCCTTCTAACAGCAGCTTAACAGGCTGAAATCCACTAGTGGAACACGACAGTTCCTAAGCTGTGCAATTTTCCTATTTCTTCCTGTTAATGATCAGGAGCCTTGACAGATTAAAAGGTGGCAACTCTACCTTGAGTCTGGGGTAGTGGTGGTGAGGAATGCTGAGCGTTAGCCTTTCCTCTGGGCAGTGGTGTCATCTAAATGATTTAATAACAGGTACTCACTTTTGATTGGCACATGTCGGGACCCGCCCACCGGAAGTGACGTCATAAGCCAGATGTGATGTCGTGGCAGGAAGTGACATGAAAAAAGCCCTTTTTGAGGCCTCAGATGATTTTAAACTGACCCAACAGTTGCAACAGTATTCCACAGCACCCCCAGAACATGTGAAGGAGGCCTGGCATCAGGTTAAAACCCGAGAGCAGCTCATTTTTCAGTGGCAAGGAAAGGCAAGGCTCCGCTCGCTGCCTGCCTGGCTCTGAGAACATGCAGGCAACTCAAACATGCAGGACATTCAAACGTTGCAGAGGGTGGAGTCGACGAGTGGGCGGGCGAATGGGCGGGGCCAGCTGTAATCCTAGAAACCGGTACTTGCGTACCCCCGCGTACCCCCTGCATGACATCACTGCCTCTGGGTCAATGTAGAGTGTGCGGTGACCAGAAACTATCTCCTAATGTGTTCTCTGTGCACAGGGGTTCCTGGAGGGAGCCCGACCTGTTCTGCCGTCGCATCAAAGCGGAACAAATTCCTGATGTTGACCTGTGATTGGGCAGGAGGACAGCCTCGGGCAACGCTCTGGTGGAGGGACCGGAAGGAGGACGTGCTGGGGGGGGCTGAAACCGTCGCAGAACATCTTTGTCATGAAATCCAACGCGACCCTGGGGGGCAAGGAGTTCACCTGCGTGGCAGCCCACCCTCTTCGGGCAAGAGCGGCAGAGTGCCACGTCCGGTTGGGTAGGCGGGTTACGCACTTCTCCATCTGGGCGGGGGGGGGGCGGCGGGTGTTGCCGGGGCCTGGCTTTGGGTGTGTGTGTGTGTGTGTGTGTAGCAGGATGGGCTCCTGGGTGTCAGAAGCTGCCACTGAACAGCTGTTCTGAACCGTGGAAGGACGTTTGCCGTCAAGGAAGGCCATCGAAGGGCACAAATCCAGACCTGCACTGGAATAGGCGGGCTGAGTAGCCTGCACTGTATCCAGCACAGGTTAGGAGCAGGATAGGAGGCAACTCAGAGTAGGGTGGCTTTATTCCTCTTGCCCCGTATCACTTGCCTGCCAGCTCTAGGGGGCTACTCGGATCTGCACCCACAGTTTCATGGGCCCGAATCGGAGCAGCCAGTGTGATGCCAGTTGGGCCACGAAAGGGGGGTAGGATCTGGCCTAGGTCATTTACGCCAGGCTCACCCCCTCCTAGGCCTGATCCACCTCCTAGTTCATCCTCCCCCTTCTCTTACCCCAAATGGCCATTGTTCGGCCTCCCCTCTTCCTGTGCTGGCCCACCCAGGTCCCCCAAGCTTGCCTTGTCCTGGCACAGGTTTGGCACTGCTGGGCTGGCGCACGTCCACTGTGCCATTGTACTTCTTCGAAAGTTGATTTATTTATTTTTTAACAAGGTCTTTGATCCCAACTCTTCATTTCCTGGCAGAGCCTCCCAAGCTCCTTGTGGAGAGGTCCAAAGTCTCCCTCTTTGAAGGCAACGAGGTCCAGCTGGCCTGCCTCCTGCAAGGCACTTACCTGGGCTCAGAGGTTGTCTGGTACAACAACAAGAACCAGGTCGTCAGACCGAACGCGAGGAAGTACCGGCTGCAGCAGGAGAACGCTTGGTTCAACCTGACCCTCCGGGATACGGAGTGGATGAGGGACAGCGGCACGTACCGCTGTGCGGCTGTCAATGCCGTGGGCAACTCCTCGGCCAGCGTCAACCTGCAGGTGAAAAGTAAGTGGATCGTGGAGGGGGTATTGCTGGTGTTGTCTGCAGACGTTCTTTAATTGGGGGATGCATCCCAGAGGGGCAATTGAGAGGGTTGGGCCTGCGACACCGTCCTGGTTCTGGAGTTGGACCTAGACCTGGCGGAGCCTGGGAGACCCGGCTCCTTCTCCCAAAAGGGCTCACAATCTCGACAAAATGCAGACGACCACCAGCAACAACTAATTGTCCATGCTGGCACTCGGTAGGCACCATGAGTACTATTTGGCCAACTGCATAGAATGAGTTTGACAACCCTGAATTGGACTTTGCTGAAGTTTCAGACAAGAAATTAGTTATGGGGGGGTGGCGCGCGCGAAACACTCTAAAATGCAGCCATCATCATCATCATCAATTTTTCCCCCTGCTTGATTATGTCACTTCCGGCCATGACGTCACGTTCAGGGTAATGACATCACTTCTGCTGGGTCCCGGACAGATTGTCATTGTCAAAAGTGGGTCCCGGTGCTGAAACGTGTCGGAACCACAGATATGCGGGACCCTGGGCAGAACGTAATGGGCCGGCCCTTTGCCTCCTGCAGAGTATCCTGCCCCACCCAATGTGACGATCAGCAAGCTGATGTACACCCGCCATCGGACAGAGGTGGAGCTGGCATGGGAGACCCACGGCGCGGGGAACCTGACCGGATTTGTGGTCCAGAGGAGGGAAGCGAAAAAGGCTTCCAAAAGGCAGCCCGTCAGCACCTGGGAGACGGCGGCCAGTGATATTGCCCCTGACACCCGGGACCAGAAGCTGGGCGGGCTGGATCCTGCAGTGGTGTATGCCTTCCGTATCCTGGCTGTGAACTACCGCACCATTGGCTACCCCTCCGAAGTGAAGACCCCAGGTAAAGTGGTAGGCGGGTGTGGTTGTGTTCCACCTGGAGGCCCTGATGGATGCCCTGTAGGCTGATCCCATTCCATGTGCACTAGGGCAGGGGTGGGCATTGGGCTGGGGGAAGAGAGTTGGGCATTTCTGTTTCCCAAGCTGCAGTGGAGCCCATTGACAGAGACAAGGCACGCCACTTGATCCCCCCGTTTTTCCTGACTCTGAGCAGGTGACGGTGAGAGGGCTGATGCTTTTGACTCTGACCTAGGGTGCCATCCTAACCCGGAGAGAGGCTGGCACGAGGGACTTGCAAAAGTGTGTTTGCACCACTCTCGGAGCCAGGGGGGCTGGCGGATGGACACACACCATCCTCCCTGACTCCGAGAGTGGTCCAAACGTGCTTTGCTGTGTTTGTGCAACACCCCTGGGCTGGCACGAGGGATTTGTGCTGGTCTCACTCCAGGTTAGGATCAGTTGCAGACCTACCATTGAGTGAGGGGGCAGCGGTCCCCAGCAGAGGCAGATCTAAGGGAGGGCAAAGCTCTACGTTTTGCAAGAAGCCTTACCTTGCAGTGGAAATCACTCCTCTCCTGCACCGCTTTAGCCAATCCTCACAGGGAACAACAACATCTTAGCATTGCTTACTGGCTACAGCAGCAAGGGAGAGGAGGGATTTACATGACAGGGTAAGGCTTCTTGCAACACTTAGAGCTCAGAGGCGTTGCGCCTCTGGGGTAGGAGGAAGAGGCAAGCATTTTTGCCCCCCTTCTCCTCCCTTGTGTCTGTACGGCTCTGAAATGCAGCCTGGCCTGGCTAGAGGGTGTGTCAGTGGGCGGGGAGGGTGCGGAGAGCTGATGCTGGGGGCGGAGAGTGTGGCTCAAGCCCCTGGGCACAGCATGGGCTGGGCACACCACTGGTCAGGCTTGGGCCACTAATGTGCTGTTTCCCAAAAAAGGGGCTGACGAAAGAGGCAAAATGAAGCTGGACGCATTTGTGGATGCAGGGAGCAGATGTGTTGGGGGAGTGGCCTCTGCTGAGGGCTTTTGGTAGAGCTGCTCAACAGGGTGGAGGACAGCCAGGTTGGGGGATCGTGCAAAACAATCTTGTTGTGTTGGAACATCCTTGGAATGACCAGAAAGAATCTGCTTCCTCCGTTGCTTCTGCTTCTGGCCTCTCTTGGCTTCCACGTTGCTCCGGCTGCGGCTGTTCCCCCTCTGTGTGCTGGGAGTGTGACTCATCTTGCTCTCCTTCCTCCTGCTTTGCCGTAATGCATGAGGCTGACTTCAGCTCCGTGACACTCAGCCGTGGGGGCCGCTGCATGCCGTGCGGGGTGGGCATCAGTTTGGAAGGGAGGGCAGCTTGTTCCATCTGATGGGCCTGGGTGGTTTGTCATTGCTGTGCCCCGTCGTCTCTCCTTAATTGCCCGGTTGGGTTAATCCCTTCCCCGCTGTGGATGGTGGTGGTGGTGGTGATGATTTTTCCTTCCTCTCTTTCTGGGAAGTGGTCTCCGCCCTCCCTGAGCAGATGCGTTGCAAAGACTTGCTGGCTTGGCTCCCTGGCCTGCCCTTGGATGGAGGAGGATGGCTCTGAGCTCTCCCAGGCAGCAAGGAATCCAAAATTCAAAGGCAAGGTTGCTTGAAGCTGGGGAGAGGGTGGCCCAGCCATCTAAGAGAGAAGGAATCTTGGGACTCTGCTAGTGTGACTGTTAGGACTACTGGAAAGCAACAGACTACAACAATAGCTGCGAAAAGGAGGGCCAAAGTTGGTGTAACAAAAAACCCTGTCTGGCTGCAATGCAGACCCCTCCTGTCCCTGCCGATCTTCTCAAACTTGGGCCGGGCGACTGCTTCCATGTGATCTCAATGAGACTTAGTCTTGATCAGCATCTTTACTTGAGACATGACTTGACTGTAGACCTAGGCTGGAACCCTTTGTGTTTTGGAGATCTTCCCACAAGAGCTCAGGTTCAGCAACCTCTGTCAAAGGCACTGCTAAGGGGTCTGGAACCCAGGGGCAAGATGCCCAGGACATGCCCTAGGGGGGGCAACTGGGAGGCCTTCTGAGGTGCAGGCGGCCCCACACTTCCGAATTCCTCTAGATGCTTTGGGATCCACTGTGGGGGATGTGGGTTGGCACCCCCTCGAGATGTGAGACCTGGGGAATTGTACCCCCCCCCCGCCCCTCAGAGCCACACTCTTGTCCATTGGGCCTCAAAAGGCTCAAACCAGCAACCAAGTGACTGTCTTTGCAATGGGGCCCACTGGCATCCCAGCGAGAGAGCAAAGGACACTACCTAAGGGGGGGAAACCCTGTGATTCCTTTGTTATGGTATTGCAATATGGGGTGTTGACATGACCTTAAATGCTCAAGAAATAGAACATCAATCTGCAGGTTGTACTGTTCCACAAGATATGTGCGTCATGTTGTATGCTCCTTACAGTTGTTTTTCCAGGTCATGGACTGGAAAAGGAGCTCTTTCAGGTATCTTGTTGGCCCCAGTATCAATGCCATCGATACAACTCTGTAGCTCTGCCCCCAGCTAGATACTCAACAACAGGTTAACCTTGCTGGGGCCAGGCGAAAACATCTGCCTGCTCTCCCCATAAGGACAACAGCTGTTGCAACACGCTTGGGTACAGCTCCAGGACAGCTTTAGTAAGGTGCAAAACCAAATCGAAACACTCAAGAAAAACAAGCAAACTATTTTCTTGGAAAAACTGAGCAGATTGGAAACAGATGCGGCGTCAAATCGGTGGGATCCCCAGGAGCGCGAAGAGAGTTTGTGCAAAGCATCGTTCTGGGTTTCCTTTGGCGGAGAATCCTCCACATGTGCTCTTTCGCCAAGATGCAAATGGCACATGACGCAGGAGCACTGCAAGCAAGCAGATCTCCTGACTGCCTTAAAGAATCTTGAGATTTAGTCTGAAAAATCCCCTTTTCTTCCAGGGAACTGCAGGCAGGTGATTCCCCCCAGTGGCACTCCATCCAGGCACTGGCAAGATTTAGAGTGCAATCCTAACCTACAGTTAGGCCAGCAAAGTTTAGCTGGCACAAGGACAGCCGCCAAGTAGGTTTGGACCACTCTCTGTGTCACAGAGGCCAGCGCGCAGACATGTGCCATCCTCCCTGACTCCGAGAATGGTCCAAACGTGCTTTACAGTGTCCCTTGTGCCAGCCAACCTTTGCTGGCCTAACTGTGCCAACCAGCTCCGGGTTAGGATTGCACCCTGAGGCCTGGTAAAGGGAGGGGAATCATGTGGAGGCAAACAGCAGCTCCTTAGTTCTAGGAAGGAGATGTCTGTCCTGTTCCCAAGGCTTTGCATTTTGCTTTTAAAAATGCACACCTAACCTTAATGTGGCCCTTGAAGGAGAGAGAGGAGAGGAGGACAAGTTCTTGGGGCCACGTATCAGTCGTTGCAAAGCATGACGGATTGTGTGCGATAGAACGTTGCAACATTAGCCCTGGCAGAGACAGCAAAATTTCTAGAGCCTTATGTCCATATATAGTGAAGCAGCCAGGAGCTAGAGAGGCATGTGGCCGAAGGCCCACTGATTTGATCCCGATAAGCATCTAACGGCCTTCCAACAGCATCCTCTCTCCCTCTTTTCTCTTTCAGCCGACCCTCCTTTCAAGGCGTACCCTGCAGTGATTGGGGCTCTGGTGGCAGGGATGATTGTGGCGACGGTCACGTCCCTCCTGGTGTTTCAATACATCATCCGGAACCGGGAGAACAATCCACGTGAGTGGCAGGCGCTAAATGTGGCTCCTCCTTGGCTTCTAGCTCCAGGGATGCCGTGAGAATGCAGCAATAAGTCGGGTTCTTTCTGAGCCCTTTTCCAATAGTGAAGTGAATCAGAAAAAAATAATAATAGCCCACTCACAGCATTGCCACAAGCAAAACAAGTACACCGCCTTCCCTCTTTCCAGCATCCCATATTTTCAGTATGGCTGCTCTGTCATGCATGGGAGGGAGAGTCGATAGAGAGATGTTCTTTTCCCTCTCTCATGACATCGGAACCAGGGGACAGCCACTAAAGTTGAGTGTTGGGAGAGTTAGAACAGAGAAAAGGAAAGAATTACCCGCTGGGTAAAAAGGCAATCTGTGGAACTCCTTGCCCCAGGAGGTGGTGATGGCATCTGACCTAGGTGCCTTTTAAAAGGGGATTGGACAGATTTCTGGAGGAAAAGTCCATTGCAGGCTATAGGCCATGATAGGTGGTGTAACCTCCTTACATTAATAGTAGGCTACTTCAGAATGCCAAGTGCAAAGGAGCGGCAACAGGATGCAAGCATCTTGTTGTCTTGTGTGCTCCCTGAGGCTTCTGATGGGCCACTGTGAGATACAGTAAGCTGGACTGGAAGGGCCTTTGGCCTGATCCAGGGGTGCTCGTCTTAGGTTCTTATATATACACTAGGTGCTTTGTGACCCACCTGAAATTGGCTTCAACTCACTGGTGGGTCCCAATCCACAGTTTGGGAACCACTGCATTAGGGTAAATGCATGTGAAGCACTCTGCTTACTCAGAAAGGGATGACAAATATTATATACATTTTTGGTAGCCTTGCCACATCATGCTGGACATACTGAATGTCTTAAGAAGGGGTGGGGAGGGAGAGCTTGTTGTGAGTTCCTAATACAAGATTAGTTGGCGCCCTGTCCCTGAGATAACCTCTCTTGCTGAAGTCTTTTTCTAAACCTTCCTGCTTGGCTTGGGGGGCTGGAATTTAATGGACTGATCTCGCAAACATGGCTTTGTAATATTAAAGCATTTTTGTCCTCTCATCCCACAGGGCTCCACGACATTCTCTTCGGAATGTAAGTAGCATCCAAAGATTTTCTTCTTAGTCTGGCCTTGTTCATTCCAGCTCTGATTTACCCTCGTGGCCTCTATGCGTTAACCAACCAGTTGGATCCTAAAACCAATGGCTGAAGCAAAAATAGCTGTTAAGTTGTTCATTTGCCAGTGTCCTATTGGCGGAACTGGGCTGAAAGCCAGGAGCTGAAACTCCCAAGCCAGGAATCGGACATGATAGCTGCCTACCTCATGGTCTCTGTGCATGTGCAAAGTTGATCTGTTGCTTATATAATAGAACTTTAAAGAGCGGTCAGCCCTTGTACAGGAGAAACCTGCGCACACCAAGTGCCTTAAGGGTGTAAAAATATCCCTACTGTGTGTGTGTGTGATATTTAAATGCCATTTTGGCAACATTATTAAAGGAATGCTTCAGCCAATGCCGAGCTTCCATTGACCTGGCCACAAAAATTGTAGTGCCTTGAGGAGAGTCATGTCAACTCCTGTAGCCACTGCCAAAAGTTTTCAAAAGGGACCAGAACAAATCAAGAACTCCTCTGAAGCCAAATCCCAGCCAGAATAAGAGATCTTTATAGACTTTCTCAGGCAGAAGGAATGGCTAGTTTGGGAGCACAATCTCTCTAGCTCCCAAGACCTTGTTGTGGTCAATAATTGGAAGATGGGCAACCCTTTGACTTAGGTTGCCTTACCTGCAGACAGGGAGCAAACTTGACTGCTCCTAAAGACACCCTCTCTGTGCAGAACCCTCGCCCGCCAAGTAAACAAGCCTGGTGTAAAATGAGGCCGTGGGTGGAGGAGTTCTTTTTGGGCTCTTGGGTGTGCTACTGGCCTGGTAATATCCAAAATTCCATCTTTAATGCTTGTTCACCATACTTGGAGTTCGAATGTGTTGGCCTCTCCTAGAGAATTGGCTGCTATCGTCCTCTCTGAATTTGCTCACAAAGAGTGGCTTGATTTTTTTTTTAAATCGGTGCAGCTACCTAGAAACACGTGAGAACAAAGACTCCATGCTTGAGTCTCCTCTGTGCTGTGTGTCACTGCCTCTCTCACTTTAGGGCTGGTGCAGAAGCTCACGAACACATCAGCAGTCCAGAAGATGCTGAGACCACGGCTGGGATGGAGGGCGAGGCAAGTGAACAGCACCCTGGAGAGGTCACTGGCCCACCTGAGGAAACTCTAGCAGGTACACGGTACCATCGCCTTATTTGTATGGAGACAGGAGAAGGTGCACTTTTACTGAACAATTTCTTTAGTGGGATATAATAGTGTGGCTCTCACGTCTACCTTTCAGCTATCTGAGGCAGAGCTTCTAGGAAAAGATGGGGCTTGCTCTTAATCATAGAGTTGGAAGGGACCTACAAGGTCATCTAGTCCAACCCCCTGCTTGTAGCAGGAAATCCTCCTAGAGCATCTCCAGCAGGTGCCTGTCATGCCTCTGCTTGAAGGTTTCCAGTGAGGGAGACTCTATCGCCTCCCTTGGCAAGCCATAGTTTGGGAATTGCTGGAATAAAGCTTTCACAGCTCAGGCAGGGCAGATAGGAAGGCATCTGCTATGATGCTCTTCAGTTCAATGGGTTTAGGTCACAGGTTCAGCTGACAGTTGTTTTTATGTGGAAAGGTGTTTATTTTCTTTATAACTGCAAAATCTACATACTGCTGAAGAAGCAAGCTATGTTCTAAATTAAATACCACCTAGGCTTTTTGGTAGTACTGCTTGAAGCAGCTATGTATGCCCGCAGTTTTCTTGCACACACAGAATCCATTAGGATTTTGCACATGTGGCTCTGACTTCTTTCAGCTTGCAGGCCTGCACCCCTACAAAGGTGGTGTCGAAATGCAAGTAGACAAGTCATTTTGCTTTGTAGGACCAGGTGCTCCACTCTTTGTCATGCTCATCCTAGAAAAAGCCTGCAACTGGAATTTGTTGTTTGCAAAAATTGCTAGCTCTAGCTTGCATATAATATCAGCATCACATTGGGGTAAAATGGAATCAGTAGTTCTCACTTTTAGGAAGATGTATTTGCTACTTTCTTCCCATACGCTTGCCTGTGTTTGTCTCTTGCAGAGGCTGATGCTCAGGAAGCCCCAGAGGAGTCGGCAGAGCCCCAGGAGGGTGCCCCAGGTCTGGATGCTGCTCCAGAGCCCACAGCGGATGATGAGCCCGTTAATGTTACAATCACAGTGACAGCAACCCCCTGAACAGGACATCGGACTCCCTCCATTGTCCTTGCAGGGACCATGATTCTGGTCAGTGAGAATAAGGTGATGGAGAAAGACTGGAGGCAGGTCCCTTTTTCAAGGCTTGGGATCACAGGGGCTTTCACCTCACCCATCCTGTTGCTTCCCCCGCCCCTCTGAGATCAGCAGGCCATCTTTAAGCAGTGTGTCTTCAGCATGACTCGGAACATGTGAAAGTGTACCATGAAGAACTGGTTGCCTGTGCAAAAACCAGAGCCTTGCCTAGAGTTTGTTCAGATTGATCTACCTTTTTTTTTCTGGCAAGGCAATTTTTGGTCCAGGAGTGACTGCTTAAAAAATGTGGGCTCTGACACTTGTCCGTGGCAGTGGAACAGTGAGATTGCAGTTGAGACTCCTGACTCATGATGCGTTATCTGACAGCCACCAACTGTTTTGTGCATGGGTACAGACCGATGCTCATTAATGATGTCACTAACACTGTTAAACAGTCTGATGCACTGAAAGTGTGGAACTAGTCATTTCTTAGCAAAACACCAAGGCTATTGTCAGTGTATGGGGCACAGATGCCCTGTTAGTCAGTAGCGACCCTCCTCAGCCTTTCCCAGCTTAAAGTTGATCCCTCCCGCTTTAGAGGCATGAAAGCCCAGCACATGGGGGACAGGAACAAGCTGACAAGCAGGACAAAGGGAGGGAGAGACGATCAAGCTGTTTGCACAGCACTTTGTGCACCAACAAGAGAACGGGGGACAGAGACATGCACAAATGCTGACCCCAGCAGCTTAATCCTTCCTGGTTTTAATCCAGTGGCCCAAGAGAACATGGCATGTCAACAGCTGTGTTAGCAGAGGACACAGTCCTTTTGTTGTCAAGCGACAGCAGCCCCGTAGAAACGAGCAGCATCTACCTTCCCTTATTTGCCATGGAATCTCTGCTGGCTGTCATCCCTTGCCCAGGTCAACAAAACTGCAGCCCTACCCAATACAAACAATGGGTCTCTTCTCTCACCAAGACCCAGGCTAAGATCAAGAAAGTTTTGGGATATTGAGAATCAGCTTCTCTCCCCTGCCCCTCTGGTGGGCACTCACATTTCAAGGTACAGTATATTCTCTGTTTACTGTATTCTCCTTTCCCCATAAGGTATTTACGTAACTGATTCCTCTTCAAATTTACAAAACAAAAAGCACTGGGTGAATGGAGGAAGAGCCCAGTTGTGACAATCGAGAACAGCAGGGGACCATGAAAGAATTATTTTTTTTATGACATGCAATTCTGAACTAATGAGGTGCATCTCACTGTTTTGAGGAAGGGAAACTGGTGTGTAAAATATATGTCCATGAGGCTACATTAAGAAAAAACATCAGGTCAGAGATTCAAATTTAGATCGCCAAGGCAACTGCAGTATAAACACAATGACAGTAATTACTACATCAGACTTTAGACAAAGCAGCAGCATCCTCTTTTTAATATTAAACACAAGGAAAATCCTGCCCAAAACTACATCATTTAAACATATGTACATTTTTTTAAAAAAAGAATTACAACTCTTAAAAAGAAAATATAGTGTATTTTCTATATGATACAAAAGACATGCATCTTTATGTCATTTGTTTGCAAGAGAACAAGTAGTACATGGAGAAGAAACTTATTGCTTAGACAGCAATACTTTGAGTGACTTCATTGGCTGGAGGATGAACTTTGATGTATACAAGACCTTTATACAGTTCCATAGCTAGGACTGTGCACCATCAAGGAAAATCATTCCAGAAAAATCTTGAAGGTCAAGAAGCTACTGGAATCGCCTGCCCTTCTCAACAGTACCTGCAAGTAAGTCTCCTGATTTCAATGGTACATTCAAATTGTGAGCATTCAGGAGGTTTAGAAGACCTTCTGGGTTGAAGGGCAGCCTGGCCTTAAGACACAGTGCTGGTGGAGTTGCACACTGGTTAGTGCCAAGCATAACATGGACAGCTGCAGTATAATTAGGAACAGCTCCTTTAGTAAGTAGTCAATACCCTGTTCAGATTACCACTAAGCATTTGTATAGCACTTTGAGTATGCGAAGCACTTCCACATGAATTATTCTTCCAACAACTCTCTAATTCAGAATGGTACGCCTGAGGCCAAGAGCAAACGGCCACCCAGGGCGTTTGTAGTGGATCTGGACCAGGAAGTCCTGATTCAAAGTGTGACACGAGTTCTCTACAAGAAAACGAAATAGCAAGTGATAAGACATCACATCACTCCTGAGCAAAAGTGATGCAGTTAATAATTTGTCTATTTGGAAGCTGTTCACACAACCTGTATTCTTTTCATGGACACACCTACACCTGAATGAAACCCAATGCTCCCTTGTGTGGAAGGTGAGAAGCTGGTCTTTCCAAAGACTTCGATGCCAAAACTCTCACAAAAGTGCTTGGGGGCCTTCAAGGTGGCCCACAATATTGTGTTCACTGAATGCGAAAAGGCAGCCACAGCTAAGCAGAATGGTGCAACAACATGCATTAGGCAAGCAACAAGATTTTCCTATGGTTTCCTGGAATGGAAGTCACTAGCCAGAATCCAAGAGCAGGAACTGAACAGCATTTTGGAGCTGAGATCTTGGATCACCTGCATGTGGTTTTGCAAGATTTCATGATCACATACCTTTTGTTGGGGTGGGGGGGGGGGAAAAACTCACACACACAACCCCTAAAATATAACGGCAATATATAACTTTTATAAATAAAATACGATAAAAAGGGAACACACTTAAAACAGTGTCACACAATATAAATAAAGCAGTCCTTGATGAGATTCTGCTATCGTGACAAGTTATAAACTCTTGTCCAGCCTCCAAAAATAGGACTGTCAGTTTGAAACCTAAAGGCTTGTATTACCTGTTGGGGTCTGTTGCCTCAACCGGGCTCCACACAACTCTGTCAGAGTTCTTAAACTCTCACATCACAAGTATGTTGACGTGCTTGCTCTCTGAAAAGGTACCTTCATGTCCATACCAGCTGGGACATGACACCCACTAGGACAAACTAGTTCACAGGAGCACAACTTCCTCTCTAGAGCTACTGAAACTGCGCTGAAGACTAAATCCATTATCAAGTTTAGTGTCAAGACAGACAGGCCTCTTGTAGATAAACCAAATATTGGAGAACATCCTTGCATAGTAACCAAGACAAACGCTGCAAATTCTCATTAGGAAGCCTTATTTATAAAATTATATAATATATATCATATATTATATAAAATATATATCGCACACACTATATACACACAGCATTTGACACGTGCTGCAACAGTTACAAAAATACAGAGCCTGTTTTTATCTCTCTCTCTCTCTCTCACACACACACACACACACACACACACTCACATACACAGCATTACTCAGTGTGATACATTGCACCTGCGGGCACCCCACCTTAATTCTGTAAGGGGTTCTCAATTTCTGGTAGGGCAGCAATGCTCTTCTCTTCCTTCCTCTTGAATTGAATGTTCCTGGCTCCAGCCAGGAAAATAAATTCATACTGCTGCAGGGCTACTGCAAATGCAACATTATGTGCCTTTGTTTCCTGAAGATGTCTTACAAGTGCAAATTTTCTTTTGTTTATGCTGGTTCAAATTGAGAGGGGAAAATACTCAGCTTCACAACGTTCACATCATGCATCCTTAGCTACTTCTGAAAGATACATATACAGCAACTGTACAACTTAGGTGTAAGTTGACACTGCATTTTAACAATACTGGGCACTGCCAGAGGCATGGGACGGTGCTGCGGGGGCTTGCATGCTTTTCGTCCCCCCCTTCCCTTGCATTCAGATCGCTCCTAAATGGAACAATTCAGGGTACAGGAAGGTGTGGCAGGGCAGGAATGGCCCAATGAACAAAGCAAGATTAAGTGTTAAGATCGCAATAAAAAGGTGCCGAAACCTCATTAGTTTGGACAAATAATCCTTCATTGTGGTCCATTCCATTTTCCTCTCTAATCTGTTTCTTTAAAACGCTGTCTGGTCTGTGTACCTGTTTATGTAGCTGGCAACCCTCAGCAAGAGACTCCTAATTTTGGGGGACAGGGAAGATGAGAGGAGGTGATGCTGCTGATCCAATATAATTATGGCCGCTTTCCTAAACCACCGCAAACTCAAGCTCCCACAGTGCACACCCATTGTTTGGAAGAGCCCTGCGCTACATCATTAAAAGGCTAACCCAATCCGAGGAGGAAGAAGCATGAACATATAGGTAATATTGAAATATCAATATTGAAATATCAACGCCAACAAAGGACACTGGTGCAGTATACCCATGAGCAACACTTCCACACAGCAGAAATACTTAACAATATGGTTTTGGAAACAATAACTTTCTCCAACAAGGTTAAAGGACCAGTATTGCGCCTCCTGCTGCTTAGGATTAGCACAGCAGCAACTCTGTACTCCCCACTAGTACATTCACATCAACGAGCCCCATTGTAAGCCTTCTGCAGGCCAGCAAGCCTTCATTAGTATCAACTGAGAACTGCCCTCAGTCACTGGTGTGTAGTGTAGGAATACAGATTTCATATGGCTCCACTGCAAACTTTTCAGTGTCCTCTTAGGGGTTTTGGAATCAGGTGGCAATTTCACAAATGGGATGCAATCGCGTAGGTGGAGCTTTCGCAGCAACCGGTCTTCATTCTGCTTCTGGCTGTGCTGGTGGATGAGATGTCCTAAAACTAGCTAACCAAAAGCTTCAACATGGGTCTGAGCCATTCCAAAGGGTGTGTTTGCCGAACACTTACCACTGCAATCAAAGTGTCTCTTCCCTCCCAATGGTGGGAGGAGGACATCCTAACACATTCCCCATAATTAATACAGGCCTTTAGACAGTCACAATGATTTCACCCTGGCAGGGGTGGATAGGAATTTCTCTAGGCATAAATAAAATGGAAAGGCAAAAGGGTTTTGTTTTGTTTGTTTAAAAATACATTCATAGGACACTACACAAAAAATAAATAGCAATTCTTATAATTAACATCTTGCTGTCAGTCCCTTTCAGCGACTCTGCTGTGCAGTTACTGGCTTTCATGGGGTGGGAAGAGTTCATTGCCTCAAGTCTCCTATACCTGGAGCTGTTGAAGGCCCCCCAAGCTGTCCAATGGTACCCCGTTTGAAATCCCTTCTGTCTTTTCGCTGCAGTCTTTTGAAAGCGGCTGAAGAATGAGGGGGCTCCAACTCAACGTATGATTGGAGGTCTCCAAATGTGCGCTGCTGTTATCTGCAAGTCAAAACACACCCAATGTTAGGCTTCCAGTTATCTACCTTTTTCAACTCTTGCCGCCATCAAGATCCCAAGAGGCTGGGTGCAAGCCTCAACTCGCGCAAGACTGCTCTCGGCTGAATCATCAGCACTTCACGCCCTAGTCCTGCAGCTCATCAGCTTTGAGCATCTCACCCGATTAATTTTAGTTACTGAAATACAAGATTACAGCCAAAGGTGGTCCTGGCAGAGATTTAAATAAATTAGTGCTACGATTAAAAATAAATCTATCACCACAACATCATCCAAGTTGAGCGAATTGGATGAAATCCATTATTTAAAAAAAAAAAAAACCACCACCCAAAACCAGTGCCTAATTTTCTAAAGCGGCCCACAGTCATGAGAGCACCAGCCTCCATGACCTTTCACTGAGAACCACAGAAAAAAGCAAACATTTGATCTGTCTAATTTGGGTTTCGGTGGAGTCAAATTAAGACATTTTACAGAGGTTGCAAGGAAACAGCTGCAGGCTAAATACAGTTTTTTCCCTCCACCTTTACCAAAACGCTGGCATACCTTCTATACAATCTGTGCTAAGAGGATTCACATTTTCTTGGCAACAGGAGTCCTGAGAGAGGGGTTCCACTTGCTCCTGGCAGTCTTCCTCTGCCTCGGCGTCGCAACCGGGGACCGCAGATGCCAGGCACATAGCAACCATCACATGATTTAGCGGCTTCATTTCTAAATTGTCCTGCTGGTAAGGTGCTATGAGGGGCATCCCAGGCATGTTGCTGCTGCCAAACGTGCCACTGGCTTTAGAGAAGCATCTGCCGAGAGAAAACCACATGCAAATGCTGCAAATGTGAAAACTGGAAAGCCTCTCGGTGCCGTTTTGTCGCCCAGCTGTGAAAGATGCAGAGTTCTTTTTAACATCCCACCAAGTGCCGTCTTGCAACACCCTATGGGGAGAAGCTTTTTGAATGGGTAATTTAAATCCTGTTAGAGTGCTATTGATAAAAGTACTTCTGTTCAATATTGGATTCTTCACCTATTGCAAACCTAGGAAGTGAGAACATGCTGGCTGACTCTTCCCAGAAAGAATCTTCGATAATTCTCTCTCATTTGAATTGTGGGAGGCTAGTCAAGCGAGGAAGGAAGTCAATTCCTTATAGCTGAAGCTACTTAGCCTCTGAACAAAAAAGGCAGCTTACAGCGAAAATCCTTTATAGACAGGCCCAGCACTAATTCACAAACGGTTGGGAAACTGCCAGTGCTATAAAAATGTTTGCCGCTCAGAGATCCCCAGGAAATGGGGGGGGGGGAGGTTATCAACTTATTTTTTTCAACAATCACAGTTAATGCTGACAAGCACTTACTGCATCTATAATTTAAAATGAACGCAATTTCAAAAACGACCACAATCGCACTAAGGCTAGATGTGTGAACTGGAAATGTGCAGCACAACGCATGTGAACCACACAGAATGCATTTTGTAAGCTATGAGAAAAGACAGACTTCTAGAAACAGCAGACATATTTTATCAGTTTGTCATCAACGCCTGCCTCTCATTTAACATTTATATCCTGATGGTCACATGAAGCTAGTTCCAGCTACAGGGTTTGTTGTGAAGGTGCCTCATTGTACCTTAAAGGTATGTTGTAAACGGCTTTGTTCCACCCAGCGGGAGGCCAGTTCATGCTTGGGAGTGCTTCAGTTTTCATGGACTTCGTGGTTTGGGTGCTCTCCATAATTATCTCAGAGGAAGCAGATAATTGGCATGCCATGCAGCTCTGTCTTAAATTATTCCTTGGCAGTCACACCACTTATTGCCAATGGCCATGAAAACATCATTCTGAAGTTTTGTGAACCTACACGCTGAGCCCTGAACAGACAATTCTGCCTTGTATGTTTGCTGAACAGTGAACTATTCTAGTCTACATTATGTGGCTTCAGCCAAGCACTGCTTTCAGTGCTTTTCAGCTGTAATGGTAGACCATTACAGCTCTACCAAGTTACAACGCTGGTCCTACTCAAGTAAAATGTAGAAATCGCCCTACACCAGCTTTTAAGGCACACTTTTAAAAGCAAAAACTGGGAAGGCTACACATGCAGAAGAATAGACTGCATCACTTCATATTTTGTCTGGAGGACTGTTGCTAGAATTATCTCCTTGCTTTAAATAAAAAAAAAAAGATCACAAATAGATTATCAGAAAAGGCAAGGGTCTTGATGGACTAGTTTTCTACTCTGTTTGCAGGGAGTTTATTCTTTTACATGGAAGCATTCCAAACTGGTATTTGGCTAGAAGCACAGTCTCAAGTGGTACAACCCATTGTGCAACCTTGGTCTGCTGCATGTGTAAACCCAGCTTTGGTATGCTTCTGGAAGGTATCCAAGCTCAAACTTCATATCAACAGAACTCTCTTTCAGAGTTCCTCAATCTGGGGCAGCCACTAAGGCTTCCTTCCCAGATAGCTTTGCTATTCGTTTGACATGTAAACGGCTTGATCGAGGCAAATGATGTACATTTAACACAAGAAGAACTTGGTTCCTACCTACACAAGGCGACCACTATTCTATCAAGTATCTCTCATCTATAGACGAGTCTCTTAAATTTCCTATCTACATGCCTGCTGCAAACAACAAGGACACACACAGAGGTGGTTCCTGTTGCCACCCCACAACAATGGATATCCCCTCCCCATCAGCATTTTTCCCCAAAGTGATGCCAATGGAAAGTCTGGCTTTTGGAAGTCAGGGTAAAACTTCCAAGTTTGTAGTATATTCTGGTTTTTTGGTCCAATTGCGTGTGTTTAAGAGGTGCATCACATCCAGACTGCAACCACATCAAATGGCTGGAACACAACAGGACTAGGAATGAAACAACATGTATGCAGTGGGTGTCAGAATAGTCAACATCTAAATATGTGAGTGATTCAGAACACAGGCAACAACAAGCTTAGGTTGTGCAATTCTGGGACTGCCATATGTAGTCTTCAGCAGAACTGACAACAGCTACACAGTTGACACCACAGCAAACTGATTTAGAAGTAGTTCCTCAAGCTGACAGCAGTGAGAGTGGCTCTGGCCTAAGCCATTTCATTTCCCCCGGTTTTACCCCCGGGGGGGGGGGGATGTGCTATATTCTGTCACAAACACACTTGAATGTTTGCATGAGGTTTTTCCTCTTACTGCATTAGCCACTAGGCTCAAAATATACAACCAAGACAAGGAGTGCATTTTATCACATGCAACAGAGAAACATTACTCCAGGTTTATTCAGAGTAGTGTGACTGGTAAAACGATTCTCATGCCAATCTACAAACATTGCACTTATTTGCTCTAGGAGGGTCAGCAGTGTGCAAAACAAAACCACATTCACCCTAGTATTCACGCTGGGCATTCCATGCCTTCCTCCCAGACAACCATCAGCTTTAAGCTTGCCACTGAGCTCAATATTTGCTAACACAAGTTGCAAATAGAAAGGATGAAATCTGGAAAGAAGTAGGTGGAGCGTCTGCCTACACACGTAAGTTTCCACTGGTACCCTGGCCTGAGATCACGTGCAATGCCCATCACTTGGTATGAAGAAAAAGTGGGATGGTGGCAATGGGGTGGAAGATCAGTAGATTTATGTCCCATTAGCTTTTACCTTATAGGACATACCAGAAATTCTTGTATCTTGCTCTTGATCAGAAGTACTGTATTTAAGGCACTTCAGAAAGTCAACAAAACCTTATGCTTTCCCCTCACAAAATATACAGCAATTTCCATTCATTTGGAATAATCTTTATGTAAGCATGAAGATGAGTCACCTCTGTTTGAAAGTCACTACACAGCAATGCTAGTTACTATCCTGAGAGGCCTGGATACCAGTGGTTCCCAAACTTACCACAATCATGATGTCCTGTCATGACAGGATGATTGCCTGGTTCTTCCAGGTGCCACCATCTTGACTCATGTGATTCAAGAATACAGTGCCTGTGAGAGCCGGTAAGAATGGGTGCTGGGGACATCCCATGGTGAGTTTGCTGTGGTTCCCTTGACTGCCATGGTACACAGTTTGGGAAGACCAATGCACAAGACTAATGTCTACTTCATTTTCTCCTCTCTAGTTTATTACCTGTTATTGTTCCGACAATTCCGGCAGTTGGCACACTCTGAAGGGTCTGTCTGAGGCACTGCTGTGTACACTCCACCACCCTGGATCATGAAGAAAATAAAAATAAGAATAAATGCAAGGCATCTGTGACAACTGGACAAAAAAGATACAGCTGATTCTGTTCCAGCTTGCAATGAAAGCTGCCGTTCATCTGAAAGGCAACGCACACAGCACTGCCAAAAATTTCTGTTTTGCAAAGCTGAAATTTTAGCATTTGGGCTAAAGCAAAGCAAACAGCTGTAGCTTAGACATGTACGTAGTAATTTCCTTGGCACTGTTTTTAGCCCGAAACGTCCTGATCTAATTTAATGAAAACTGAAAATGCTCCCAACACCGATGACAGACATGAAATTCCTCTTCATAAGAGAGTTCTGTCTTGTTTGTGAAGACAGGATGTTGTGTATGCATGGCTGACATGATAGAATAAATCTATCCTATTTTCTTCCAATTAACTCAGATTAGATCAGCTTTTGGTTCACTCAGCTCAGTTCGGAAATTTTCTGTATTTTTACAGATGCAGTAATTCATCAGCCAAGAGTGATTTGGGGGCGAGAGGGATTTTGAGTTGTTGGTTTTGGCTACAGAATCCTCTGCAAATAAAAAATGCCCAGATTAACACATACCTCACTGCTGAATACTAGGTGGATACAGAGTGGAGAACCATTTGAAAACGGGGCAGTACAGGTGGCAAGAGAAATCTGCATTTTAGCTGCTTGCACCAAGACTGTGAAAGACAGTTTTACATTCAGGGCTCCAGCTCTTTTAACATATGCTTTCCTTCCAATGTTCAGGAGAAGTCCATAGCCAGGGTGTTTCTATACCCAGGTCCCAACTAAACTTGCTGCATGGCTGAACGGGAAACCAGTTAACCATTTTTGGCTTTTCCTGAGCAAGGAATGCCTGGAAAGTCACAGTTGTAACGAACGTTCTTCAAATTCTGCAGGGCAACATTTTGGGATTTTGGAGAGCTCTAAAAGGCTGTAGCTTGAACTCCCCCCCTCCCAAATTATGCTAACATCTCAGGGGGCGGGAAGGTAAGTGCTTCCCTGGATACTTCCTTTTTGAATGTAAAACTTGTTGATTGCCAAGACCCCCTTAGAGGAAGGACAGAAAACTGGGGCTGCACTGAAGGACCAGCCATGGAACATGAGCTACAATAAGCAGCGTTACTTTATTTTTGGTAATTTCCATGCAGTCACGTGTATAGAGGAAAAAGCAAGCTGACCTGCCTGGAGGTAAATGCATACAGCCAGCTGAACAAACAATGAAACCAGCTCTTCCAAAAAGTACATCGACCATGGCACTGATGGCAAAGGCACATGAGTCTGATGTGAGGCTAAAATGTTACTTGTGAGGGCTCTTCACAGGTCTAGGAGGAAGATACCTCTGAACTGGGCAGCAGAGATAGCAACAACCCTCAAGGAACGAGAGAGAAGCATCCTCTACAATGCTGCTCATGCAGCACAAAAAGCAAGGAAAGAGTCTGGAAAGGAAAGCATGCAGCAAAGGACAAATCCTTTGCCTCTGTGGCACAAGCAAAGCATTAGGACTTGTGAGGGAAGCAGCAAGTGCCAGTTCCAACTTCTAAAAGTTGGCAAGAAGTTTCGGAATTGTTGCTCTGTGCAGACCCCATTCTGCGTGAGAATGCAGAGATCAGGAAGACAGCAAGGTAGTACTGGGAAGGGGCCAGAGGACACTAGGAGACAGCATAATGGATCCACTCCAGATTCCAGGTCTATACTATTTATTTAGCTCTACTGTGCTGGGTACTCCATCGTCACAAGTTTACATTTCGGCCCACGGCTGGAGACTACTGGCGATGTTGACTAATTACTTGTGAGGGCTAAAATGTTTTAAGATGAAGGGGAGAAATGAGAGGCTTAAGGTAGATTCTCACTTCATTTTGCACTCTAGTATGGCAGGAATCCAAGTATACCACATATACACACAAGCCTCTCATTAAATCTGAAGAGGGAGAGTAAAATTTGGTATACCCCTTTGCATGCTAACGCCAATGACAAGGATAGTATATTTTAGAATTCTGTTTTGAGTATTTTGCAGGGAAACATACATGTATATCCTTCAGTCCTGATTGAAAGATACGAATTTGCAGAGTACAAACGTAAAGCGAGAATCAACTCCTAGAGAAGCCTAGAGTAACTGGTTAATGCTGATTATTAGGTCTGGGATCCTCAAACACTTCCCCTGCCATACACATGACTAGATTCTTGCTCTGATTTAATTTCACTGGACTTTTTGTTGTAATTTGCCACTTCCAAGTCAGAGCTTTGGTCTTTAAGGGGGAACAAGTACTTAAGCGTTTAAGAGTGCAGCAAAAAGGAAACAAGATGAATGCAGAAGACTTGAAAGGTTATCTAAAGTGGCAATATGTTTCCCCATAAAATGAAGTGCTAACATTCAATTATCAAAGCAAACAGCTCCATTTTTCCTTCCCTAGAAGCAGACCGTTACTCAAAAGTTCTGAACAGTCTTCCTTCATTTCCCCCCCAAAAACAGTTTTGAGCAGCGCCAGTGTTGGGGAAAAAAAATTCAGATAGAATCCATATGTTTCCACAGACGACAATGATATTATTTCTCTTGGAAACGAGACACAGTTCAACAAACTGAGCATTTTTTCCACAACACACAGAAAGGCTCGATCACAATCTCTCACTTAATGACACCAATCCAAGTCTCAAACATTTCACAAAGCACCCTGACTTGTGCTGTGGCGGAGCGAGACCAGAGGGAGGGATACTCGGGTTTAATAACCCAAACGTGTGCTGCACTGTAAATAAGAGCACGGCTTTAAAAAGTTAGATGTGAAATGGTGTCAAAGAAAGTAGTCTGGTCATACAGTCGGGCATGGTTCAATGTGCAAGAGAAAGAATGCAAGTGCGCCTACATGCTGTGAATCCCCCACACTCTCATTACGAGATCCTCAAAGCCAAGAAACGTAAGTGGGCGGGAAGAGAATCCAAAGAGCAAATGCCTTTACTGCCACTATGTAAAACTAATGAGAAAGCCCAAAGAATAACTCCAATTAGCCACTTTCATAAGGGTTACCAGATTTCCAACCTCTCTCTCACCCTTGAGAAACATAACACAATCTTACCGTCCATTCAACCCATCCCTAAGGGGGGGGGGAATCTAGCTCTGAAACAAACCTCTGTGTGTTAAACTCTTCTCAACACTCAGAAAGAGAAAAACAATGCTTGCTTCAAGAACAAGGTGTGAAGGCTGGAAGGTTAGATTCTCTCACACCAGCTGGGAAGCATTCTCAGACCCCCAACTTAACAGCAAGAGGAATGAGACAAAATGATTTCCAGGTCAGTTTATAGATAACAGATTGTAAATACGCATAGCAGTGGAGACCTATCTCATGATGCAAACAGTTAAATACAGCTTTTATTGTTTTAAAAATATCTTGCACAAGAGGATAAACACAGCAACTATCAGCTGCCATCTCCACATTATAGGATATTGAGGATGCTTGTCCTACACTGATTAATGCCTCAGGCTTTATCTGCGTATAAGTTGAATTTGTCAGTGTTCCTACTTGATATCCAAAAAACTCACAGGCCTTGCTCTTGGAAAAATTTTCAATGAGACCATCACTCAGTCAGTTTTACATGGGCATATGACAGCCTTATTTTGAAATAGGTTCACCCCTGAAAAGCTTAGCAAAGGCTCTAGAAACAATGCTGAAACATACTACCAGCATCTATAATTTGCTTAAGCCCACACTTAAACCCTCTTTATAACCACCAGGATTACAGAAATACTTTAAAAAAACTGAAAGCAGCTACTGCAAAGAGCTCCTGGGCTATACAAAGACACTAGAAGGCCTGTTTATTTCACCAACAAACCCATACATTCACAATCTTAGATGCAGCTTCAAACTGAGATGTCATAGCTGAGGTCTTTGAAATGTATGCCCCTATCTAACCATAAGGGCCTGAAATTTGCCATTTTAAGCCCTTGACACACTTGTTTCAGGCAAGACTGCAGCAAGCTTCAATTACCAGAAGATGATCCTCTGACATTAACAACGTATCTAAGACCTACAAAGTACAGAGTTCACTTACATTTCCAAGATGAGGGGTATGCTCGTATTCCATGTGTGCTCTGGAGAGGGAGTTAGTGTGTCCTGGATAAACACCAGTACCTCCATTCACCACACCATTCATGATCCCATTGATTCCATTAGGAACCTTGTGATGAAGATGAAGGCAACCATTGCTGAGGCTTCCATTGCCAATATAGTTTCCATGTATGCTGCCATTGATACGACTTGTGCCTGGCAACGTTGTGTATTCAACCATTTGCCCATTAATATCAGCACTCTGGTAGAGATAACCAGGAGGATTGTATTCTGAAAAAGGAGAAAACGCTTACCAATTGTAACTAATGTCACATTTTTGTAACTTGATAAACAGGCGATGGAGGAGTCCTGGCTGATTGATCCTGACCCAGCATGGCAATACTTTAAGCACTTTTATGAACTCCAAGGCATGTTACAAACTAATGTATTTCACGTAGCAAGCCAGGCACCCACCCACCCCCAACAATGAGACTTCAAAAAGGATTTCCTATTTAACAAATTTCATATCACTTTCATTCAAATATTGCATTTGGGGAAAATGAAGTGTGTGGCATAATGACACTTATTTTGCTCCATAAAGGTTTTGTGCAACTTGCTAACGGAAAAGATTAGTCACTTGTAATTGCACACTCTGGGTACATAGACCGGTATAGGGCCAAGAAGTGCAAATTTTTAACTTGAAAAATAGGATACAGATTATTCTCTGACCAAGTGGCCAAGAAGTATTTATATTACCCTGTGAAAACTTTGCATGCCAGAACACCATTCAGTAAGTAGGATCCCTCCCCCCAAAATTGGGTATCAGAGCAGAGTGTGATAATGTTGCCTTCTAGCAATATTCATCAGTATCTTTTAAAAACAAGTTCACTTCCATCAGACGCATTAAAAATGGGCGAAGTATGGGGTGAGGCTTTAAGAACTATATTTCATGTGTAGACCATATCAGTTCTGCTCCCCTCACTTATATCAGAAGTTCACATTATGCAGTGGTTATAACAATGGCTGAAACACAGTAGTTGAGTTCAAACACAATGCAAAACCATGGTTTGTACTAGCTACAGTTAAGAACCCAAACCATGATTCGGACTTCCCAGTATGACAAACCATGGTTTAATGCTGCTTGTCTGCTGCTGTTTCATATCTGCTCAGAACTCAGTTCCACAAGGCCCTAAGTTCAGTTCTATGACCATGGTGCAGCAGCCTCTTGAGCCATCGATTTAACTGTGGGTTATCAGTAATTTGTGAATTCAGACATAACATAGCACTAACTGTGGTTTGCAAACCATCTTCAAACCACAGGTCTTGAAGCAGAGGACATGAAATCCTAGGGATAACTTACTCTGCATGGCGTTTTGCTGGCGGTTTTTCCACAAACACATAGCAATGAAGACTATCAGAATAAGGACCATCACTCCAAGGACACAGCCCACAATCAGGTACAGCATATCACTGCTGCGGACAGGACCACTTGGTTGACCGGCATTGCTCCCAACTCCATAGTCTGGAGAATTAGGTGGTGTGCTAAGATCCTTCACTGGGTATTCTGATGCTCCAGGTGACCGCCTCACTAATGGGGAGGGGGAGAAACAGCCAAACAAGGTTGTAAGAAACACAAATTCTCAATCAATCAATCACTACTATTTATATACCGCTTTTCAACATAAAGTTCACAAAGCGGTTAACAGGCAAATAATAACATTAACGTTAAACGGCTCCCTGTCCCAAAAGGGCTCACAATCTAAAAATGAGGTGCCTACAGAAGCAATATCCTGACCACCAACCCATTTTACTACATTAATACCATTAAGTGGAATAAAACATGAATATAGGAAATTTCTGGGGTAGCTGGGAGGGAAGGAATAGTTTCATTTACAATATTTAACGTCTTGCCCCAAAATAAATGAGCAGAGGTTTAGCTTAAATTGTTCCTAAACAGTGGCACCGAGCAACAAAAAATAAACACATTGCCCTCTCTAATTTACATGCATGCACTAGAAACAACGGATGTGGTGTAAAATCTGGCAATAGAGCATGATTTTTATGCACTGTGTGTGCAAGTTCCTTGAGAAGGAACACTTGGACACCACATAAACTTCTAAAATCCTTACAGGATTGCTCAAATATATTTGTCTTCATCAAGCCAAGGAGACTTGCTAAATCATCTGAACAGAGTTTTATTTTTAAAATTCAAAGAAAGTTATTGTACTGGGATAAAGTTTGCGGGGGCACAAACAGGATTTAAGGGATTTCAATTCTATGTTTCCATGAAAGTGCTCAAGGCAGCTTACAACACAAACGAAAAAGCAGCAGTGATCTAGTAGCCTTAGTGACTACTAACAATCAGTCAGAAGACACAAACACTCTAGCCCTTCCTCACCTTTGGTCTCACAGATCATCACATTGCTGTAGTCACTTTCACCTCCTTCGTTGTAGCACTGCATTTTAATATCATATGATGTTTCTGGCTGCAGGCGGTTTATCAAATGCCAGTGTTTTGTACCTAGAAAAGGGACAGAAAGTATAGATAAGCCTTTCTTTTGCTTAACATGAAAAAAATATGGTTGTGACACAATGGTGAATACATGCACCCTCCAGTTACTGAAATATTAGAGAAAGTCTCCTTACAATCCAAGGGAAAACAAAAAATAAATGGCCTGTTGCAATTTGGATCCAAGTTAACAGACCAGCTTTGCTCTCGTTCTCATGCTTGTGAAAGGTGTTTGTCTCTTATTTATAAATTAGGGGAATGAATGTTAAAATCTACAATTTTCAAGGAAGCGTAATGTGGCAATAAATTGTATTTAAGTAGTTTGACATAATGCATTTATGCAAGTGCTGGATTCTAACCAATACAAAAGCAACAAATGCTCCAGCCTTTGTAAGGAGTCTCAGAATCTTTATGGATCACAATGTGCTAAAGTAATGTACTAGACAACCTTGAAACCACCCAGTTCTCCACTCAGATCTGAGAATATTCTCTATAAAACCCAAAGCAAACATCAGTAGCTCCTAGGCAACTGGGAGCTTCAAATCTTTATTTCTGAACTGGGAAACATACTAGATTTTCTACCAATGATGTGCTGGAGACTGCATTTCTCCCAATGTTGCTCTAACACATCATTGGTGGAAAATGGTTTAAAATGTCTTGGGTACTGCACTCATTTGGTCTCCTGCACTGAGGGTTCAAATTCAAACAAGCTCGTCCAGGAGAATGTTGCTGTGTCCAATTCAATATCCATTCTTCATTTAATCATCAACCTGAAGCTCTGTACACACTCAAAAATCACTTTCAGCTTTAACGAAGTCTTATGACAACTCATAACAAACAGGAACCCTCTACATTTTAATTAAGACAATATAGACATTTCAGTAATTCCTCAAACATTTCCATCTTGGACAGCATTCAGTTGGGACCAGTATAGGATTGGGCCACCCTTCATTCATTCAGTTCATATCTCCAAATGTGAATTTAAAAACAGGTTGAAATGCTAATCTGGCTTTCCTAAGGCACTCATTTCCCAAAGCTTTTAGCTCCATCTCTCTCATTCCACCCCAAACATTCCTTTCAGTAATTAGATCAAGTTTTAGGTTTCCCAACAATAACCAAAACTGGAAGCAGTACAAGCATTTCAACTTTATACCATATGCAACTACCCAGGAACGCAAGCAACTGTCGTCAGAATGCATATTGAGTTTTTGATGCTATCTCCAGGACCCAAGAATGGAATGTAAGGTTTCAGGTGATGAGACAAAAGAACATTGGTGTGTGTGAGTGTGTGATGTGCTGAAAAGGCAGAAGAGCAGTTACAATCTAATGAAGTGCAAAATGCAAATATCAAGGTTTTTACAAAATTCAGTTGTACAAGGAAGTGTCGCTATAGAAAACCCACAGACTTTACTCAATCACTAGACAAGTCTGAACAGGAAGTGATAATGAAACCTCAGGCTATCAAATTAAGCCACAACAATCAGAACAGCTTTTTCACTAGCTAAGTGTTAGAACAACAAAAAAAGCCTTGGTTAAAACTGTCCTACGCTGAAGACTAAACATAATATAGTCAACATCTGCAGTGATTCAAAGAAGCATGACATTTAACACAGAGGAAATAAGATACTTCTATGTACATTTTTTTACATAACCGAAGCTGAATGCAATATTTTAATTAAGTTGTAGTTATGGCTATTTTATGCAGCAAAAAAAAACTAAAAAAAAAAAAAAACTTGCTGGATAGCTTTTCCACCACCATGTAAATTTTTGCTCCAAGTTTTGGCCCAGCAGAGCAGCTGCTAGTGGTTTTAGGCCTCCACAAAGATTTCAGTATGCATAAACCTGAAAATCGGGAATAAGCAAATTTCACAGCACAGTGGTGTTCACTTAAACATTTATAAACAAAGATTCTGTGTACAAGCTCACACATAATAAAAGGCTACAAATAAAACCACAAACTCCTTCAAAGTGGGCAGTTCTGATGTCATAGCTAACTTCACTCAAGGCGACATTTAACAACCTTATAGTATTAAAAGGCGGTATTAACACAAGAATAGATTCACTGGAGGAGTGAAGAACAGACAGTAGACACGGTTGTTGTATGCTATCCTGGGATTATCAGGTTTTATTTTTAGTTGCTCCAATATATGCCAGTGTGATAGATAGGGAATTTTGTGGAGGTCAGTGATTAATCAACTGCTGAGGCATGTGCTTCATACACTTTTCTAATACATAACTCATAAGATGAAAGTGTACAACTGTATTATAACAGACACTACAGAATTTGAAAAAGGATTTTGCTCCTATGGTTGTAGGAAATAGCTGCTTATCTGCTTGCAAACTCCCAATTTACAACTACGTGCAGAAATTTGGGCTGCTATAGCTCCACCTCATTTTCCCCTCCAAAGTAACTGAAACAAAGCTTTACAGAAGCCACAACACACATCTTACCTTCCACAACATCTCTCTTGTAATCACTATCGTTGTCACTGTCTGTTGGCCGATAATAAATATAGAAGCCTTGGATGGGTGTGTTGTTGTTACTTGACGTAATATACTGGAACAGAAATGTTCAAACATCTGACATTACAGAACTAGTCAAAAAGGTTTGCATGTGCACTAACAAGACATTTGATAAATGTGGGAAGAGATTATGAAACCAGAAAATGAAAAGCAGTATAAACTAAGTAGAACTGAAATGTGACCACAGTATTATGACACATTTTACGTGTGTTCTCATCACACTGAAAATTCTACAATTAAAATTTAAGCTTGAAGAATTACCAATCATGAAAATTAAAACAACTCCCCAGTAAAAACTAAATTCCAGTATTTAATCTGCTTTGTTCCAGCAGTTCCCAACTGTGGGTTTGTGGCCCATCACAATTGTGAAATTGACAGGGCAGATTAGGCGATGTGCATCAAGGTTTATGGGAACCACTACTTTGGGGGGAGGACAGGACTGCTGTCCATTCACCATTAGATCTACACACTTTGGCATTTATAAATCAGGCAGCAGGCTCTAAAAAGGAACCCCTACCTTATTTCATACAAATTTTATGTATCCCCACTAGCCCTTATTCTATCTTACAAACAATGAATAGTTAGCTAAAAATACTGGGCTTTATCCTCTTAGTCACGACTAAGCAGCACTAAACTCAATTAGGCAAGTTAGTTGTGACTAACTTAAGCCTCATTTTAAAAGAGATTGATACTTACAGTCCATTTTAACATGATCTGAGTGTCACTGACTGCCTCTGTGTAAGCAATGTGAGGTCCTGCAATGGGACGGCTGGAAAATCGGTTGGTAAAGCCAGCTACTTGATAAGGCCGAGATGCTGAACTTCGCGGACTCTCCCCGTAATTATTAATAGCAATCACACGGAATTTATACGTGGCACCTTTCAAATGGACAAAAATAAGAACCAAACAAAACCAACAAACATTAGGGAATAAGATAAAACGCAACACTACAGAAACACATGGCGGAATAACATTGAACTGGTCACATGGCCTTTTTCTAGAACAGGCTATTTTGTCTTCTACTTTGTCTTGGATATGACTATACCCATGCAAGACAAAGATTCACACTCTTCATGCTAGATTAGCAAAGTAAGATTTAACCAGACATTTGCTTCCATAATTAGTGTAAGATATTCTGCTCAGATGTTTGGCAGAAAGTGTTTTTCCATAAGCAAGATGCAGCACCTGGTAATTTAAAATGAGACCAAAGGCAACATCTTACGGTTTAATAAATCTTTAGCTTGGTTCCATCATAACTACCCAACCCTACCACTAACAATGTCATGTATATGGTGTCAGGGGAAACAATACCTGGTTCCAAGCTACGAACTTCCACTGAAAGTTTAGAAGGCGAGATGTTGTCAGCTGCAACTAGCCAGTCATTGTTCCTGTTCATTCGCCTATATTCTACTTTAAAGGAAGTGATGGGTGATCCACCATTTGCACGTGGGATCCATGTGACATAAACAGACGTTTCTGATGCTGTGGATATTGTAGGTCGATCTGGTGCCTCTGGAACTGAAACAGGAAATGGAAAAAGCTTTGTACAGGATTCAGAATGGTTACTAGCAATTGATTTTTACACCTCTATTTTGTTTAATCATATACTACACGCTGCTGCTGTTAGAAATACACCCAATTAGAAGTAGCCTTTAAATCCAGGAAACCCTTCCTTAAACACAATTAAGCATGGAAGAACATTTCAGCTTTCAAAGAGGGAGACAACGAAAGCTTGTTACAAAGAAGAGACTCTAGCTGCCAAGACAGGCTATACATAATAGGGCTCTACATTGTATCAGTCTACAAACTCTGAAGTATTAGTACACCATCAGAGACCAAGGGAATTTATACAGCTTAATTCAAGACCACAGAAATAAGGAGGCTAATCTTCCATGACACTTGGTGCTGCACTGAATTCAGCTCAATATAGAAAAGCTGAATCACTTGAAGGATGGAGAGCCTAAGCATCCAAACTAAAAATCCAAGCCTAAAAGCCCACAAAAAGCTTTATTCCTATGGTTACTGAGTTTTAAGAGCCGTTAAGCTCTCACTTAAAAACAAATTAGCTAACATTCAAAACCACGCAGATTATTATTAATACTTACTGAACTCACTTGAAGTTAGACAGCAGTAGGAACAGAAAGAAGGGAGAGAGGTGCTGTTAGTAAATCTGATTATAACCATTCTGACAGACATAATTGTCAGTCTTTACTGTACTGGTTTATATACTTAAAAAAGATAGTGTGCCTCAGTGGGTGAAAGGGATTTAAATTCAGAAGAGATAGGTACACAGTTGAACACTGACATGAGAGTAAATTTCTTATACTTATTTCAAGCTTGGTATCCTTTCATTCAGCTGAATCCAATGACTTCTAAATAATTTCTACGCAACGTAACGTACTCAATGAAATTTCAGCACACAATTTTAAATCAATTTGCTATGATAATGTGACATGTATACATAGAAAAATATAGAATGCGGCAATATAACTGGAGTGATACAACATGCATGATATCAATGCTCATTTTTAAAAAAAATTGAGCAGTACATTCTATTCACAAGAGTGTAACTTAACTCCAACATTTTAATAGGCAACTCAAGGCGGATGGGAAACAACACACTACACTTCGTTTATTCATGAGTATTCCTTACATAATTAATCACATGAGATATCAAGATAATGAATGAATCCCTGACAAAAGGACAATTCTAAAAAGGATGCCACCTCCAAAATAAAAAGGGCTGGATCCAGAGGAACACTGTGTGAGCAGAAAAGTCCAACCACACCATGTCATGCACTATCCTCAAAGGCCCCCCCCCCCCCCCCGATCTGCAAGATTGACTTTTCTGAGAGTATTGAGGGTTGCAGGACACTGGAGGAAAAGAAAAAACCCTGTTCCATGAGCCAAATACTGGTTATCTGGATCCAATCCTGTGCCTGAATACCAGATGGAAAGTTGCTATTATCCTAAAGCAGGATAATGCAATGTGAAGACAGCAGCCATGAGAATAAGGATACAAATACAAACTACTAGCCTTTCTCAAAAGGACGTATAAGCTGAAGTGTCAGACCATTAGTCCAGCTAGCCCAAGTACTGTCAACTCCAATATGCAGCAATCCTCCAGACCCTCAGATAGAAGCCCTTCCCACCACAGGACCTTAAGATCTTCCCCTGGAGATGCCTGGGAATCTTGAATCTTTTGCACACCCAGCACACACTCCATCAGTGAACTGGGGGCCCACCCAATCCAATGAGTGGCTTGGTGCACAGCCAGGTTTTAAAAATTCCATTGCTCTACCACCACTCAACCATGTGAGTCATGACAGAAATATTTGCACACAAGTAGCTTGAGAAGTCCAGAAATAAAAAAGCAGTCGTCCTATAGCATCTAATATGTGTGTGGAGGAGAATCAGAAGAACGAGTGCCCCTACCTCCACTGTGCCGAGACGAATCTGGAAGGACTACGCCAAAGTTGTTGGTTGCCCCTTCCTGAATGACAGGGTGCTTAGGAATGCCCACTGGTTGAGAGGGAGCCTGCGTGTTCTTCGAAGAGGAGGGTCTTTCTAACAAATGTTTGAAAATTGTGTGATCAATGAGTCAGACATTGATAGAAAAAAGTTGTAGGCAATATCTCCAATACATTCAAACCTTTAGAGTCGTGAAGCGCATGACACCAATATTCCTCCATTTCAAGACTGCATCTGGCATTATGCCAGTAGGCAAAACTGGTATTAAACTTGTTTGAGCTGAACACTGTAGAAACCCCTCTAAAACTGAATATACTGCTGATGCTATAGCAGATTAGCCTTTGCTTACTAAAGAGGAGCCCCAATATGGGAAGTCTATTTCTGGAGAACATTCTGACTGAATCATTGTGAAGTATCCATAAAGCAAGCTTTGGGGATATGCTCACAGGTTCCAAGCCTGAGCCCTGGTTCAGAGTGCAGGCGATGCAGGCTACCTTGAAACTACAGCCAGCAATCTTTAGCTTTTCGGGATATTACAACATAAAAGCGGGGTCTCAAACAATCAACTGCCAGAGCCCTATCATTCAGTCCTGCTCTTATGCTAGGACTGAATTGGCCAAATACAGAAATTTTGCACTTGTGCAAGAACTTTCAGAGTAGGATAAAAACGTGCAATATTTTCAGCTGTGGGACTGCTTCCTGTCTCTTTCTCAGCTAAGCTTTCAGAGAGAGCATCCTAGTTCAGCAGTCACTTAGTCGAACAGGAGGAGGAGATGCACAATAGCAGAAGGGCTGGGGAGAGAAGAGAAAGGTGCTAGGCCTGCAATAAAAATGCCACTGGATTCATCAGGCTAGTCAAAAATGTGTCGGTGGGCCAGGTGTGGCCTGTTTGCCAGAGATGCTGTGAAGTTTTTACAAACAGGCGCTAGAGTGGGAACCCCCACCATTTTTAACATATCTCAGTGGGCATGAAGCTGATCAAACCATTACACTAACCTTTGCTGGTGCGGAAAGTAAGCATGGCAGGCTGGCCTTCACCAGCCACGCTCCTGGCTACCATCAAGACTTCATAAAGACTGGAGGGTTCTAGTTCTGAGAGACAAAGTTCATTTTCACTTCCAGGGACACGAACTGTATTCCAATTGGTCACATTGACATTATCTTCCAACTGTATAAGGAGGTTAAGAGTAAGGAAAACCCTATCAAAATCTGCTGCAATCAAGTCAGGAAAAATGAAGACTAATTATGGATAATTCTAGTTTTTCCATTATGCATACCAATACTTACACACTAGAGCCAATTACTTTACCCAATTCAGTACAAGTGACTGGAACTTGCTTAACAACTTTAGGGAATGCAAGTACAGATAATTCACAACAAATGTGGAATAAGCAATGCTTAAAGGGCAGCTTGGACAAGAGATCCAGTCATTGGACAATGACTTAGAAAACAGTATTCATGGAATTTGTTGGCACATATCCACAAAGGACTACAGCATCCCAAACTGCACCTGACTTTTGATCTGTAATAAGGTTTACAAGTGCCTGCAGCCTTTCTGCTGCTTACATTGACTGAGTGAACACTGAAACCTGGGGTTTCACCTATTAAAAAGTTTTTAATAGTTTTCTCTGGAGGCTCTTGGTTTATCCCATTTCCCTGACAATAAATTCTCTGGAAAAAAGAAGAATGTGACTAACAGGTTACAAGTTGCAAGTGGATAACTTGGTGATGACACACAATCTAAACAGGTTACAAACTGATAGCGAGAAAAGATGATAAGCTTTGAGATAAGAACTCAGAGAACTCTTATTTGATGAGTAAAATCAGCAACTATTACTAATACACATTAGAATGGGAGTTGCTTGCCTGCACTAGAACACTGTAAAGAGATGAAACAATTTTATAGAGTCAGCTATCACTGTCATCTCTCTCGCTTAACAGGCCAAAGCCCCAGACTGTTCTATTTCCAGTAACAAATTGCTTCAAGCTTTCCATGTGACTATCTTGAAAACACTGATTAACAGTGTATCTCAGTCTAAAAGAATAATTATAATGAATCACTGAATAGTTCACTATCATAATAATAGCTACGTCACTCAACGGCTAAGTCTTTTGTTCTTGGTATGGAATGTTATACCAACAGAGCCACAAGAAGTTGTCCTAGCGATTTCCTCCACTGTATAACGCAACTGCTTTATTGTTGTGCACAATGTTGTAAAGTGTTCTCTGATGAAACTGATGAGCAGGATATAAATGCAAATAAAAAATAATGAAGCGTCTCTGGATGCAAGATTATATAAACAGACTGTCATGCAATTTCAAGAACTAGGTGTATTAAAGAAAATATTTGGTATTTCTGGTTTTAGATCAAAATGAAACCAAGGTTACACACACTGGATTAATTTCAATTTATGAGAAATGCTCAGCTTAAGATTCAAGCACCACATGTTTCTGGTTCTAATTTTGAGTCAAAGTATGCTTTATATAGCTAGTTATTGAGCTACAAAATACTCCTCCAAAGCACATAATAGTCCTAAAACACAGCTTTGCACATTCAGCCAAAATATTAGCAAGACCATTTCCACCAATTACTACATATCAATTTTAGTTTCAAATCTTCCACTGAACGAAGCCCAACCAAAAATGTTCAGAAGGCGCAAATGACAGTTCAATCACTACCCTCTCAAACACACTCACGGTGTTGCATACTGCAAGACTTGCCCCTAGTTTGTCTCTCCCTTAGATAAATGATTCTTATTGTTAAACAGAAGGATTTTGCTTCTAAGATTCATTTACACAACAACTGCAACCACTACCAACAAGTCAACACTGTCTTTGGTAACAAAAGTGTCAGAACTAGGATTGCAGCCTTACCCACCTATCAAGTTTGCCAATGAGCGGAAGGTCTAATGAAGCAACTCAATGAAGAATTACCTTGCGATATTTCACAAAGTAGGCATTGATCGGGTGGCCACCATCCTTCCCGGGACGCCAAACCAGGTTATACTGGTCCAGTTTAGGTGTCTGTGGAGGGCTGAGAATGATTGGCGCTTCCGGCGGGGAAATGCCACTGGATGCTTTTTCTGTAACAATTTCACCAGTAATAATCTCTGTAGGAGATGAACTTTGGAGGCCCATTTCTGAATCATAATCTCCATCACCCTCATCACTCTGGATAACTTCCATGGGAACTATTTCTTCAGCTTTTGTACTAGCTTTGTAGGAAACTGGGGAAGGAAGCAGATAGTTAGATATGGTGATAGTCAAGGTCAGTAGTAGTGATCTACTTGTCACAGAATACTACCAAGTTAGGGCCTGCTGATCCCAAGACCCCAGGAGGATGGACTGAAGGAAACATACTAATATTGAATTGGATAGCACACCAAAAATGAGGAACTTGCTACTGCTTAAATATACTTTCTGTTTGGATCTTCAAAGAGACTGGCTAAACAGAACACCTGTCAAACTGATGAGGGCAGGTGGAGAGGAGGTACAGGGACATGCATAGGTTCATCATTCAGGTGGACTCGGCCCCTGATTAGGCATACCAATTCCTATTGAGTGGTTTTATTCAAAATATTTGCTCAGCACTTAGTAGATTTACTCACCAACTGTAAGAAATGCTTCTGAACGAACAACCCCATGTTCATTGGTTGCTTCACAGATGTATTTCCCAGCATGCTCTGGTGAAATAGGCTGGATGTAGAGAGAGCTTGATCCAGCTCGGTTCATAATGAAGAAACCTCTGTCTGAAACAGAGTTGCCAGTTCTCGATTGGGAGGATGATTTCCGTGGCTTTGAATGCAGGACTTGCGAGGGGTGGCTGGTAATCAGCCCATGGCTGTTGTACCAACGGATTATAGGAGTAGGCTGACCAGTGGCATTGCAGGACAGTATTACTGTGTCACCAGCTGGCACTTTGGTACTTGCTGGCGGGGAGGCTATAATTGGCTTGGAACCTCTGCCTATTTAAAAATATAAAAAAAAAGAACACAAACTCTTAATACTATCTTGCCAAATCCAAAAAGCCATACATCCACAGAGAGGACGACATAACTACAATGGACAACCAATGACTTGTGGAATTCCATGAGTCAAGTTGCCACGGGAGTGCACTATGCACGAGTCAAGTCGTGGGGGGGGGCAGACACTTGCAACTTCACTTGAATTTGGAAACTTGTTCCCAACACTGCTGCTAACTAGGAAGTTGTGTTGTGCAATCTGTTTGTACCTGTTTGGAAATGAAGTCTCCCCGTGGACTGAACAGCTCCAATGCCATTGTTCACTAGACACTGGTACAATCCTGCATCTTCCCAAGTAACACTACTAATTCTCAGCTTGTTTCCTGATGGTAAATACCGTGGAGAGAGCTGGACAGGAGTTGCATTATGGAACCAGGTGAGGTTAGGAGTCGGGTTTCCATGTATTTCACAGGAAAAGTGAACCATTTTTCCCAGTGATGCAATCTGATCCTGCAATCCTTTTGAAATTGAGGCAGACACTAAAACAAAGAAAAAAATCTTCATATATGCATTGCTAAATTGTGTTTTACTGTGGTGATTTCACAACAGCACAGTTTTACTGATTTCAGGCGGGTCACTTGAACAAACTAGATAATTGCACCTTGTTATTGTCATATCTTACCAAGTACGTTTATGCTGTAGTTTACATGTTTCACAACTCCAGAGTTGTTATCCACCACACAGGAATAGTTTCCAGCATCTGATGCATCAACTAAATCGACTGTAAGGTGAGAATACAGTTTCCTCCACCTGCCTCTAACAAGCATCTCATGGCCATCCTTATACCAGTGGACATAAGAAATAGGCAGTCCACTAACAACACACTCCAGCATCAGGGGACTGTTTAGAGGTATTGCCAGTGTCTGAGAACTGGTGGGGTGAATAATTTGGAAATCCTCCGAGGAAGGTCCTAGAAATTGAGGACAGGAAAAAAATTGAATGAGAAGTTTTAAAACAGTTATTGAAGAATAAATTCTTTCCTACATTCCTTTTCAAAGCATTATGGATTCTGCTGAAGTGTGTTATTCCTGTGGCATTTAATACTCACTGCCAACGATGAGCCTATGTCCGGTAGGTTCGACTTTGAGATCATGAGTGACAGGGTTATAGGCCGCACACTTATAGGATCCCTTATCGTCTACAGAGGCACTCAAAATTTGCAGATTTCCCGATGGGAGAATTAGGTAGTTGTCTAGCAAAAAGAAGTTACCTTTAATTACAAAGGAATATCAAGACTGATTCTATACTTTGCAAATTCATTCCACAATGCTTAAGCTTACTGTTCCAAAAACAGAAGTATAATGCAATGAGCAAAACTCTAAGTGACTATTGTAGCCATTTCCTTTGCTATGCCAAGAGTGAAGATAGATATCTGCTTTTCAAACATCATCTCACCTGTTGATTGTTCCAGCCATTTTCCCCGTACAATGAACCGGACCTGTGCCTCTGGATTACTTTTTGGTAGCTTGCAACCAATGAAAGCCGTATTCCCTTCTTCTACTGCAATTCTGTGTTTCACTGAAGTCTCAAAATCATCAAGATCTAGAAAGCAAAACAGCATCTATAGTGTCTTTTCTAGTATTCTGTTTAGTCAAAATGTGGCACACTGAGGACCTCGTCAGACAATGTTTTGTCCGGCGAGAAAGTCAATACAACAACGGGGGGGGGGGAGGTAGGCAATTCTAATGTGGCAATTCTAACAGTAACCAGATATACTCGAATCTCTCTGGCTCCCCTCCTCCCCTTTCAAATTATTGTAGGCCCTCCTTATCTGTGGGCTGGAATGGATCCTCTGGGGATCCTGAGGGCCCACTGTAAGTATAAAAAATTAACACTAGTTCAAGTTTATATACACTTAGAAGCTATACAGAAGTGTGGACAGAACCAACTCCCTATCTAGTGCACACTGAAGAAAAGGATCAACACTTACTCAGAAATGTTATTGCTAACATTTTTCTAGATTACACAGATGTTTTCAGAGAAAAGTCAGAGCATGAAAATTTTGCTTTGACAGTTTTAGCACCATAATGAAAGAACTCATCCCTTACCCCACCCCCACAATATCTGCTTGAAGACACCAAATATTGTTCCAAAGATTGAGTGCCAACATTTGATAAACTCAATGAGAAGCCAGCTGAAGAAATCAATGTTTCATTGAAAGACTGAAATGTTCTGTTTTGCTACATAAGTATGTAAGTATGACTTACAGGCAATGGATACTGTTGCAGGACTACTGACCACTGCACCAATGCTGTTATTTGCAATACACTGGTAGACACCAGAATTTGAAGGGCTTAGTGAGAAGATTGTCAAGGATCCTGGCTGTAAGTCTACTTGCTCCACTTTCTTGTGCAATTTTTCTCCATTGAACAGCCAAGATACATGAGCTGTAGAGGGCTCCACAGAGCAGTGAAGGCGCACAGTTGCACCAGGCTTCTGAACAGTAGAGAAGGGTTCAGAAACAAAGTGAGGAATCAGATCTAAAAAGGAAAGACACATGTGTTATGTCTCTTTATATCCAGTCATTCTAAGTATATTATAAAAAGGCACACTAAACATATTTATATGCATTTTTAAGCACACAAACCATTTTACACTATTTTAAAATATCTAGATTTTAAAATAGCTATCTAGCCTCTTCAATATTTGCATATTTTTCAAGCAACAGCACTGCACAGATTGTTTCCTTTTCAAACGCACAAACTACTAGGCGGTTTTCAACCACTGTGCTGGGGCACATTGGTGTGCCATGGACGGACCACAGGTGTGCCACAGGAGTTTGGGACGGACCATTTATTCGCAGAGCCACTGGGGAATGTGAGCTGCCGGCTGAAAGTGTAATGCGCCTTGTATGATTTTCAGATACTGACTGAAGTTTATCACCTTAGACGTGTCAGTAAGGATATGCAACAATTCATAAAAGTGAACTTACCTGAAGCAGTAGTTGAAAAGAACACAGTAAGGAAAAGTAATTCTTGTAAAGGCCCAGGATCAGGATGCATAGTGCCAGGATAGAAAGGCTGATAGAAGAGAGCTTCAGACTAATACGAGTCACTGAAGAGCCTACAAGAGAAAACAGGTAGACAGCAAGTTTAAAACAGCATTTTCTTTCCTGCCTTTTGGAACAGAAACTTAAGATACAATACACTATCTAGAAGACAAAACCAGGTAAGGTAGAGTTATTAATATACAGCAATACATTGCACTTTCATGTGCTTAGGGACCAGAACACAGATGAAAGTAAAAAATGGGTGAATGTCAAAGCATATCCTTATTTAGTTTGCAAATTTATTTTGGCCTGTGAAAAATGTAAATAACTAACTATGCCATACACATCCATATATGTAACACCCAATTAAATAGAAATAAAATACATAAGAACATTGTGGTCTCAAGGATCAGTAGCCCAGCCTTGCAAAGAAGTGTCACTAGGCCACTTCTTCCTGTGCACCTCTATTACTGATCTGCCTAAAAGGAGGGGAACTGTATTTGAAAAGCACGCATGCCTGGATGTTGGGGAAGTCATCATTGCTACCACCAATCAAAGGAGTAGCTATTCAACTGAGTGAAATAACTGATGACTGATCAATTATCAATAGATCAAAAGACAGGACCATCACATCTCTGGGGGAGAACAAAGTTGCTCTAAAGATGACTGACTGGAACCTCGGAAAATATGGGCTTAATTTCAGCATGTGAAAACTGATGCCTTTAGTCTTTTCTTCTGAGAAACAGCCTCATGCTGTAGCATAAGGAAGAGGGAAAAAGGAGACCACCAACTCTGCTCCTGGTGACAGGTGTCTTTTGAAAGTCATCACTAGTACCTTTGTTGACAGCTACAGCTGGGTCAAGGGTTTAATGAGCCTGCAGAGTCCTTATTCATCCTTACAGGTGGTTGCCCCTTAGGTCAGAAGCTTTAAGAGGCACCCCCATTTATACCAACTATACAGTATATTTTTAGATCATGATCTCAGTTTCCTATAATCACTCCTTTGATTACAGTTTGATTATTATTTTTATTATTTTCAACACAGCAAACAAATAAGTTGGTACTTAGTATATTACTAAACAGAACTGAGAGACATTAAAACTCTTATTACATATTAATTTGCTGAACAAGTAAGTTTTGGAAGATCTAGCACAAATTCCATAGTTAACACTATGGCCAAAGCAGAAATGCACATCTATTTAATGCTATGCCACTACACATACTTATCACATTACTTTGTTTATGAAGATGTAAGATAATATAGGGGCATATTTTTCTAAACTAGCATCTAACCCTCCCCTAAACTTAGAATCTTGCTCGCTTCAGTTCCCCAATGCTACACAAGTCTTTTAGTCACTCCAGCCCAAAAGTGGGGTTGAGATAGGGGCCAAGAAACCATCAAATATACCATTATAAAAAGGAAATGTGGGGTATCTGTGTAAACAAGCCAGTCATGGCTGAAAAGAAGGATATAAATATGTGCACATATTTCTTTTAGATAAACTAAAATATAGCAGCTTCTCTCCCACTGGTAACATCACTTGAAATATCAGCATTAATAGAATGTTTAGAGCATTTAAAGTCAAGTCATGTACAAGACTTTTATAAGGATGTAAAGATCAAGTAAGCTAGTGCTGCTATCTCCATTTTACATGGGATGAGGTTGAGTGAGAGGGAACAACAGAACACAAGCTATCAAAAGTAAATGACTTTGAAAATTAAGAACGTCAGAGTTTAGTCTTAGTGAGAAATTCAGTATGATGTCAGTTACTGAGTCCATTCTATTCATCATTTATCTTGCCCTGTACACAGCAGTATGCAAGACGTCAGCTTGCACGGACCATTGTCATCTTTGCACTATGCAAATGTAAATTCCATTACATCCTTCAACAGTGCAAATACCAGTACACTGTGGTTTAACATCAGCAAGTGACGCTGGATCATTTTGCTTTATATTAGATGGAGCCATTCTTTAAAGCAAAAGTAACTAAGCCTATAGTATTTTAATAGAAAATCAGACATTCCTTTAGCTGTTGGCTCCTCCACGATCACCAAAGTCTTTGATCATGCTTTACTCCTGGGGCCTGACAAAATGAGTGTAACAGCTGGCATATGCAATTTACTATGCTTTTTTGTTTGCAAAGAGCGATCAGATGTAACCTAGTAGTAAACCAACATATTGCCCATCAGTTTTAACTACTAACCTCAAGGTTGATTTCTTAGTTCTTGGGGAGAACTTCAAATATATGACCCGATGCATTCTTGTGTACAGTGTTTATTTAAAACAAGGAAAAGACAATGCTGTGGAAAATTAAATACGTAAAGGAAAGTTGGAAAGGAAAATAAAAGACTTAAAACAGATTGTTAGATGGTTAATAATCCCCATTATCAACTATAACAAGAAAATATAGCACCTATGGGGCTACCCTACACCCCCTACCTCCTTTCTCAGGCTCAATCAAGTCAGCCAAGCATGCAAACTGATCCTGTCGCCAGCAAAAGCATTTCCTTTCACTGTGGTCAGCCCAAAACAGAGGAAAATGGAAATGACTTGAAGTTATGGCACCAAAAAGGCCAGACAAGCAAGGAAATAATCAACTCCACATGAGCCACTTCTAGCCCATCACAATGAAAAGGGCCCATGACTAACCCCAGGAAAGGTCATCGAGACTGTGGGGTCACATGCAGAAAGAGGCAATAGTGAGAGCCTGCCAGCTGCAATAAGAATCAGCGTGTTCCTAATTACACTAAAAGAGGGGGTTGAGCTCAAAGAACATTTTGATTTAGTCACAACAACCTAATGCAAAAAAAAAAAAAAAACCACAAAAAAAAAAGTCCACTGTTCCATTCAAAGCAAGGACCACAGCTTCTATTTCTGTGTATGACTGGATTACAAGAAGTCAGGCAACCACATGAATTTGGACAGAGGACTCACAAGTGTTTTTCAACAAGCACTGAAGTACTTAAGAGATGGAGAGAAAGTGACTGGTGGTTTCAAAAATTCATGCCTACAATTGAATTCATAAGCAATTCTGAATTACAATACTTGCAATCACACTTTCAGCGTACCTGTATGACTGATGTGCTGGGGGAAAAAAGCTAAGCAATAATTTCTCAAACTGAGAATGAACCTCAGAGTCTACACTTGACTGTGTTTAGAACAATTATACAGTGTACAGCCAACCAATACAGCTTAGAAGTCACTCCCCTCCCCCCCCCATTTTTTTTTTTGAGATACTTCAGCTGAAGAAGTTATATCGGTTTGCTTATTTGCTTTTATCTTAAGTCATCTTGTGTATAAAAACAGAAAGGCTGTTAAGCAATTTAAAAATAAATAGTTTTGTTCTAAGATTGCTATATGGAATGTAAACAAAGAGGCAAACCACATGGCTGACACCTTTTTCACAAATGCTTCCAACTCCATTCACACCAAGTAGAAAAAAATGGTGTGCTTCAAATTCAAGCTATGTTTATTATGTATTAAATGTGGGCTATGAACCATTACTACCACTATGCCTACATCTTCCTCTTAAAGGATAGGATGTTATAAAACTGAGAATAGTTGAATGAGAAAAGGTTGCACAAGTAAATTTTGGTTTGGTAGAGAATGGTGGTTTAGAAGACTGTAGCACAACATCTTGGTAAAATTTAAAATGCAAGAGGGAGGAGATTAGGGCTGCAATCCTAGTCATGCTTACCTGGGAGTAAGCCTAATTGACTATAATAAAATGTCTGAGATAAGATTGGGCTGTAGGTGGTTAAAATGCATTAAATCACTGGTTGAGCAAACTGTTAAAAAGGAACTAATAATCTTAGTAATCACAGTATGCTAGACGCTAAGCGTGAATTAGAAGTTAAATTTTGACAGATGAGCCAAAGGGCATTCAGATTGCCACACAGATGCAAAAATAAGAGTCTGTTATTCATAAACAAGTTGGACAATTCACACAAAACCAGAAACTAAAATGGACAGATTTCCACAGATTGGGGGAGGGAAAGGGAGAAATGCATATCTTCTTAAATGAGTATGGCAATTGCATCACAAGTTTTGCCCTCCAGGATAATTTATTTACAAAACCACAATCCTATATTCTCCACTCCTTTTAGGATTGAAATCAGTAAGAACATTTTTTTAAATTTTACAATACTTGTACTGTTACCCAAGAAGACTGGGCCATGGCAAAATCAAAGATTCAGCACATTGAAAACTTATATACTAACTTTTATAAGAAAACTTAGGTACTAACTTTTATCTGTTGGTTAAACAACAACAAGGCAAAATGTTCTCTGCAAGAGACAGTTCAAAGGTTCAAATGAAAGTTCAAATGACAGCTTGGCCAATGAAGAAGGGACTTGCTGTCCAATGAAGACAAGAAAAAAAAAAATCACTTCCCAAATAGCAGCACTTGGTTCCCTTGCACCAGTACTGTTTCTTCACCTTTTCTGTAGCAAGCAGGAAATGGGTGCACATTAACTGACAGCAGATACCTCTGGGTATCAGTAATTGACAGACCTCTCTATTATTAGGAAGACACAGGGCATGGGGCCTTGCAAGCAACCCCAACATCTGCCCCCACAACATCTGCCCCCACATTTTTTTTTCCTAAATCTTGGTTCAACACTGAAATACCTTCTGGAAATATGTAAGGAACCACAGCTATTTTCCATACCTTCATCACATGAAACTGACTATCACTCACACAAGTCTCACAGATCTCAAGCCACTTAGACTCATTTTACACTATCAAGAAAAACTGAAACTCTCCCCCACCCGCACACCCCAAGCATTTTCAAGCTTTGTGATCTCTAAATTGCAACCCTTTAAAAAAAGCTGATTTTAACATTATGACTGTGGAAAAAAACACTAACGCATATTTTTACTGATCTCCTTGTTTGTGATCTTTGAACATCATCTCATTACGCTTTCAGATCTAACTTGGCAACAGTGAAGGCCTAGAAAATTGGGCAACTCAGCACTGCAAGGATTTGTGGGTCAGATAATATATCTCAAAAACTGTATGCACCCTGTAGATGACACATTGCCTACCCTTGTATTATACATTCATATAAGAAATGTTAATTAACAGTGGGATGCCTAGATAAATACCTTTTGCTCTAAGAAACCATAAAGTTGTACACATTTGGAAGACTGGATAGCAGCCACCACCCATTTATCTAAGCCACCCTGCAATTATGACTCCTTGCTAAATCTCTTACATTTTGCCTTTAGGCATGCAAATTTTCATTCTTGAACTCGACTGGTAGGTCAATTAAACTGCACATCTGCAAGCTATACATGCAGCTGGGTAGGGCAGGATTTCCAACTGCTTTAATTATTCTATTGTTGTACGGAGAACGCACAAAAACTGCTTTGTTTTTTAAACTTTTTTAAACTTGGCGTACATAACTGTGCAATGTGTGCTAGCGCCGAAGGCATCTGGTTCATAGGTAGGGTAACTGACGGTCCCACAAAATTTGTGCCCACGGCTTCCCCCATCCAGCACTATGTGAATATGTAGGTTGCGCCAAAGGATCTCTCTTTAAACAGCAGCATTCCGTGTTACATTTAATTGGAAGACACATTGTTTCATAGTTTTGCTACTAAGGTTTCCTTCATTTGTTTCAACACTTTTTCAAATTGGTTGAAAACAGCTTCTGAGACGTTGTTTAAAGGGGAAAATAAGCCTTGCTCATGACATACTGTGTGAATTTGCTGGGTATCACTGCTAGCATCCTTGTCCTGGGGAACAGATATTTTCTTTTAGTTCAGTGAACAATCAGACCACGTGAAATTTTTTATAATTGGTATATTAACATGATTTCATATTCTGGACCCATGTGCAGATTGTACGAATGTAGGTTTCACGTGCTCTGTCTGGATGCGGCCCTGAAAGCTCTTTAACTAGTTCTTGGCTCTTTCAACACTACCATCGGCTGCTCTCAGCTGCTGAGCAATGCTGAGGTGTCACTGGTGACAGGGAAGCCCACATAATAATTGGGATCTCCATATCTTGAATATATGATCGAGATTTGTTTATTTTCTCTTCCGTCATTTGCAGGTAATGATTTGCTAAGTGGGGAAAAAAGGACTCATTTCTGGTTGTGACCTGCTTAACGACACCACTTTCTGCATTATGATGTAACTTCCAGTCCTCAGAAGGCATCATGAATGACATTCAGCCCACTGTATAAAATGAGTTTGACACCCCTGATTTAGAAGAGTTGAATTCAGATTAGATCCAAAATCCAACTATTATGCCCACCACGTGATCTGTGTTTGACAAATAAGAGATGAAGGCTGAAGCAGGAGTTTTTGTGGAGAGCTGCACTGAAATTGTTATACACTAGTCTGAAATGCAAGGAAAAGGAGCTGCCACTTTGAGCAGACTGAGGAAGTCCTTTAAGATTACACAATTTTGGCACTGCTGTCAGAAGGCTTTCTGGGTTCCTAATTCCTGAAAGCACATAATTATGAACATTTAGCAAATGATCAAGTCTCGGAGCTGCAGTTTGCTAGATACAAATGTATTAGATAATCCATCTTGCCTCCTTATCCCAGGCCTAGACAGAGCAACACACCCAACAAACTTTGCCTCCAGGTATACAAGACACAAATGGTTCATGGTTCACAAATATCTTCTTCCCACTAAATACCAAAGGCTGAAATTCTTTACACTTCACAAGACATTGGGATAGCTGCTAGATTCCCCCCCCCCAACTACTGCATTATATTTCAAATAGTGTGATTTAAATGCTTGCTAAAAAAAATCATTCACCCTCTAACACAGATGCCTGACTGTCTGTACATTAAACTCCATTTCAGATGAGTACATGTTATTCTGACTACAGTGCGCCACCAACAGAGATCAGAAACCAGAAACATGCTTCAAGTCTGATATCTGCATCATTACAGACAGCTATGTAAAAGTATGTCTGTCTCAAGTGAGTGAGTCAAATCCTGAAAGGCAGATGAAAGAAACACCAAAATAAATATCTCAGGCTCATTTGTCATATTAAGGCCAAAAATCCTTTTAACTGCCTAATATTTCTTTCCCTGCCCCCCCCCCCACTCTTCTAATCAACTTGATAAGCAAGCTGCAATTAGATACTTTACAGTATATCCAAAATATACAAAAGCATTCAGGGTTTGCCGTGTAAACCAGGATGCAACGCAAATGTAATTTTAATAATCTGAATGCAAGCGAATAGACAGAGACCGTAAGGTCTATTTGTTTTGTTTTTAATGCGGCATAAGTAAGTGTGTGATAAGCCATCCAGAGACATGGAAGATCTAAAGATCAATTACAGAGAAACTGGCATCAGGTTCCACCATAATGCCCCTACCAAAAGGCATCAGCACTGCTATATTGGACAACTCCCTAAGGTCAACAACAAGGAGAGCTTATTCTTTTCCAGCAAACAACTTAGTGTTCATGTAAAGGGGCTTCTGCTATCTTTTACACATCAAATATTTGAGCAGATGTCTCTGAACTCTATTCCAAAACAAGTTATTTAGATTAACTTATGGCAACTCTATAAAATCCATGTCAGCCACCTTGGGCATTTGCTTTGTCATGAGAAAGACCAGATAGAAAATCAAATAAATACAGACCAAAAGTATATTAAACCAGCTTGTCAAGTTGTACTTTCTGTTGTAACTTGTAAGGCTCTCTAGTATTTGTGATCCCAAAAGGAACATATATCTATTAAACCCACACCTACAGTCAAAATTTATAGCCACCCAAATCATCTAGTACTGTCTTACATCATAGGTAATTAGATGCTAGTAAATTCATAGCCACAGGGAAAAGGCAGTTCATGTGACTGGGAACCCAGAGTTTGTGTGTGATGGGTTTTGCAGAACTCCAATGTGCAAATGATAGTAGTGAATTAAATCTGACTTAGGACAATTAGCTGTACAATACCCCAACAACAGCACAAAAGTATCATTGGGAAGGGTTTCTTAGATTGAGGGATGGGGGTGGAATTTTACCGTAAAGATCCACATATTCTTTACACACTTTGCACGTGGGCCAGTTTTAATGTCAAGCATACTGGTGGTAAGCAAATACTATTTCACTAGCTGAAATCTTTTCTGATCAATGATGTATTTCTTCAAATGTTGAATCTAATGAATTACAATCCCCCTACTTTCTGATGCATGAAGTCAGTCACCCATTTCTCTCACCCTGTCTCCTGCAACTTTACCTCCATGCGCTGTCCAACTGCACTGTCTTAGGTTTTCTGCCACACATGCACAACAGGAGGGGAGAAGGGGTGCAACTGCCACCTATGCTTCCAACTAATGCCCCAAGCAAAGGAGCAATGGTTGGTAATCATTCCTGTGATACTCCTCTTACCCGCTTGTTATCTTGAATCCTGCAAAGTGATAAGAAAAATCATCCTTCTCTGCCCACTACCTCTCAGCTTTTAAGCTTGCATATGCTCCAAGTGCTTTTGATCTTCTGACAGATGCACTATGCAGTCTACTGGCTCTGTTCCTTACCACCTGTCAAGGTTGGCCTATTGCTATATAGTTTGACACCACACCAGTGGTCCTCCCTTCATGAGGATCCTCATTTTTCTGCCTCTGGCCATCTATCGCGTATGCAAGCAAGCACGCATGCACGCACACACACACACACACACAGAGTTAAGTTTTTCACTGAAGCAAAAAAAAAAATGCAGCAACAGCAGAACAAATATTTGATGAGTAGGGGGTTGAAAAGGGTCAAAACTTGTGGTTACCACACTCAAGCATTCCATGCTATCCCTTGAAAGTTAGATTAGAAACATGTATCCTTAAAGGTCTAGAATCAGTCAGTCAGTCATCCAGATGTCTAAAATGTTGTTCTAGTAATTCTAGATTGAAATGAACTTCCAGCTCTGTGCAGAGGCTTTCATGAAAATTCATTTTCTTCGGATACAACCCAATGTTTTCCTTTTTCCCTCCTACTGGGGGCGTGTTCAACTACTTAATCATGAAATAGTGGCCACTGCTTTAAAATTTCCTGTACAGGTACTCTCATACTGCTTTGCCTTAGGAGCTGGCCAGCAGAGGGAGTATACAGCAGTGAACACTGCCGAACTTAACATAATTTGGAACACTACAAACCAGACATGCAAGCAATGATCTCTACTAAACATAAACAGATGAGGAAGATGAATGCTTGCAGAATATGAACAGAAGATGATCTGTAAGGTTCCCAGAGTGAAAAGAACATATAAACTATTTGGTGAGAAATAAAATCTTATTCAACTGAAGCTGAAGCACAGAGTTTTATTCGCATTTATTAATATGCCAAACAGAGAGAAAACAGATAACTATAGAAAGGAGCATTTCAATAATACGGTTCAAACTACTGTAGACAGTCAACTGCAATACTGCAGTTGTGCCATTAATTAGAATTCATTTGCCATTCATTAGAATCCCAGTTTAACATTTGATAATGCTTTATTCTTTTTTACTATGTTAAGACTTAAAAGCTGTTTACTGCACATTCTTTAATTCCACATACAATGTCAGTTTTAAATCCTACTTCAGAAGTTTATTTTATGTTAATGGACTAAACATAAACATTCATTAGGGGGCATCTTACATTTTTCTTCCCATTCACATATCACATTTTAACTTTTCCAAATGATAAACTAGAAACATTGCTAGTAATCTGTGGAGGTTAAACTACTTCCATTGGATCTGAAACAATGATCTCAAACTCAAGTGGTACCAGGGATCATCTTATTCAATACTGCTGGAAGCAATTAGAGCATTTAATGTGTGTGCACAAATATATGGTGACAGTGCTAGTTATAGACTGAAAACTCTGGAAGCTTCACTGCATGCATAACAGATCTCTTATTCTCAGCAAATCTAAGGTCTAAAAGCAGACATCCAACAATACGTCTATTATCTATAAGCCTCAGTGTTTATGTTCAGGCATTATAGCCATTTGCCTCTTCTATAATGTCAAAGTATCATGTGGATTTTTCTTTAATGAAATACAAATGGATTAAATTTGAACAGCAAATCCCTATACAGTTATGCTAACCCATCATGTTTTGTTTGCTCAAACAAACTACTCAGAACAACAACAACAAAAATCAGCAAAGATCCCTAACGATTTCCAAACATGACTTTGGTATCTAATGCAATTCACATGCCCTCCAAATTTAAATAAAACAACTTCATGAAACAATTGCTACTATTTTTTTTCAAAAACATACAATAATTAGGATCTCAGAGTTCTGAAATTTCAAAAGTCTTGCTCAAAGTTATCAGCCAGATATGCTTCTCCCAAAGGAAACTCACAGCTACATCATGCTCTTAGAATCAAAACACCATTTGCATCTTCTCTCAAAAACCATAGAAAGTTACTGAATACATATACAGTGCTTGAAAATTGATTAAGCCCTGGAAAATATTACACTTCTTACATGCCTTTATTTATTGCTGTGGGTAGTTTATAGACATACAAATGTGGAAATAACGAACCATGAAGAGTCTAGAAATAATTGAGACTCTTAAATATCAGTGCAATGAAGATGGTGCTTTAAAGGCATTCTAAGGAACAAAATTGGGTTTGCCAACTAGGTGAAACGTCACAAAAAAATTATTGAATATTTCCCCCAGAAAACACAAATTTGCACTCACAGATAAAAAGCCTAAACATATATCATTGCACTATTTCTTTAACTCACCCTCAACAAGTATTAAGTGCTTGTACTGATACTGGTTGCCCACCAGTTTTCCTCTTCAAATTGGGAAAGGAGGAATCAGATCGAGTCAGTAATAAGGGTGGATCAGCTAATTTTAATGACCCAACTACAGCACAATTCTCCTCTAAACATCAGTGTCTTAACTCTTAGAATTCTTTGGGGTTGGGCTTTTTTCTCTTACCAGATAAGCTGTTAAGTCATGCCTTGATTTTAGATCTGCCAGCATATGGATTCTTCAAGTGCAGCCTCCCCCACCTATCATCTTGATATACTTCTTGTTCTATTCCCCCAACCCCACCCCCTTACTACCAAAAAAAAAGGCACTGCAGGGCAGAAATTCCTCAGGTGCTTGCTAATGGAATTCCCAGGGTCTAAGAGCCGCTTCGGGGATCAAGAGATCTCATAGCCCCTGCTGGGGTAAGAAGCAAGGAGTCTGTTCCATTTAATCAAATACAGAATGAATTTTCAGCCCTATTCACTAGGTTGTCTCCAGGGCTCCAAAAAAAACACCAGGGAGCTAGAATCACACTAATGTGGCTCTTTCAGGCAAATATAATTAGCTTGATTTTAAACAGCCACATTAATATCACCTCAATACTATTACTCAGATCGTGGATGACAGCGATACTGTATTATATGTTTCAAGCCTGAGAAGGCTAAAGGGAGGATAAACAAACAAAAACAAAGCAAAATATTATGCAATCTGCATAGGATGTTTCCAATTACTCCATGCTGCATGATTTTATTTTAGCAGCAATTCAAGGGTTAGCAGCCAATCCTCTGTGAATGTAAACAAGTTCGCAGTGGAGGAATTTCTTTTGGGGGGGGGATTTTTTTTACACTAAATCTCTTTGCCCATGTCATTGATGTGGCTCAGCATCATCACCTGCTACATTTTGATGGTATGCAGGTTTAAATGTCAAAGATGCAACAACTGCCATCAGGGCATGTAACTGCCACCTATAATGTCTATAAAGAAAAGGGTATTAATCTCAATGATATAAATTTGAGTGTTTTGTGTTCTATTGTCCTAAATTATGTTTACAATGAGGGCAGGCTAGGTCCAGACATTTAGAAATCTTGAAGTACAGGTGTGAGAATATTTCATAGATTCAATCCTTATGCACATGCTAAACGTAAGGGAAACTACTCAATATATAAAGTTAATTTTGCATGCATCTTATCCAGTTAGATTACAATCTGTAATTACCACTACCAGAAAGATACAACAACAAGTCACAATTCTGCAGCAAAAGCAGTGCAACAGTTTTTGTTTTGGTACATATAAAACTGGGAGCCCAATTCTACGCAGATCTACTCAGAAATCATTTTCATTATAGTCAATGGGGCTTACTCCCAAGAAAGTGGATGGGATTTCAGCTGCTCCAGACAAAGATGCCTGTCTAAACACAATTCATGCTTCAAAGTCAAGCCACCTGCAAGACTGGGCAAGAATTATGAAGACCAGTAAACGAGAATAATACAACATTCTCAACTTCATTTTTGGGGAAGAAATAGTTGATTTTGTACATTTTGTATTTTTAAAAATCTGATTTTTTTAAGTCAGTCAAATCTCAGTTACATTATGCATAGTTACCACTAACCATTTTTGGTCCAAGCAGGACAACACAAGCAAGGGTTCAATTATAAGCACCTTGCCTGGAGATTCTGCTAAAGCAAATGGAAATTATTTAAATGCATTGTTTACTGAGGAATCACTCTAGGCTACTAAAGATGCTGAAAGCATTTTTTCTTAGGCAAACCCACAAATCAAAGTGAATTATATTACTGATTTACAAAGCAGACTAACAAAGCAAATTAGATACAGAGAAACAATAACTTCTCTACGTTACAATATTGTTTTCTCTTGACCAACTCTCTGGATGCTAAGCAATATTAACATCTGCAAAATAGAAAGCAATGCAGGCTTTAATTTTAAATTTCCAGACAAAATGTGATGTTTCATCTTAGCTCAAATGAGAAGAACCTCCCAACATGCTGATGCTATAAATACTCTAAGAAAAACAAGATGCAGCTTACAATTAATGTTCAAAAAGAGCTGTGCCAGAAAGTTAAACAGTTTGAAGTTGACAACTGAGTCTTTCAATCACCTTTCCCACTGCAGTGTCAGAGACTGCCATTTAGTTCCATCAAAGGCAAGTTTCTGACCAAGTCAGCATCAGAAAGACTGCAGGCATGGCAGCTGCTTGATCCAATTATCTTCTTCTCCGGGACTTTGTTATGGAAATGCAATATCAACATCCAAATACTGTCATTTCGACCAGCATGAAATGCCCTCCAACTCACACAAGCAAACACAGGCTATTCTTCCTTCCAAAATGCACATACAACTGCTCCTGCTAAAGCTTGATCTAGCTTCATAATTGAACACAATCTGCTAAAATTGCAAGGCAGTGCTGCTGGTGCAGTTATATCAGTCCTTAAGAAATAATTTTGGCTCACTCCTTCCCAGCTGGGACATAAAGACCCAAGAACTGCAAAGCAAGATATCTGAAGCAGAGCATTCTGTGACATAAAACCAAATCCAAGTCAAGCCATTCACAGGGTCACAAAATATGCAAACACACCCTTTAATACTGGACTAACTCTTGATAAGGCCAGGAGGATATATGTGGACCAGTTAATGCATACCAACCTCTGCCATGCAAACAAAGGCCAAATTTAAATCAAAAAGCAGGAAAAGAGGAAAGACTCCCTACCAACCATACACACTTACAGCTCATGTTTACAGTATGTGCGGATCAAACATAGAACCAGGGTCATCATCCACAGCAAACAAATTCAGAAGACTAGGGCTATTTCACATATGCTCTCACCCAGTAAGAGGCATCTATCACTTTGCTGAAGGAGGGGTGGAGAGGAAAAAAACCCTAGATTTTTTCTAGGCCCACTGAACAAGGGTCATTTTCTTCCTTCAAGTGTCAACCTTAGAGGGTGGCTACCCACAGCCACAAATAAAACCAGAGTGCACCCTTCCTCCTTTCACAGCTTTGGGACTGAGAGGCTATTTCACTCTAATTCATCCTCCGCAGATGCGTGTGAAAGAAGAGAAAAAAAAAGGAACTGAGTATTTCAGGTTAAAAAACCCCTCCAACGCCAGAGGGGAAGTTGTGCTAGCCTGTTACAGCAAACATCTCCATCGGGACCAATTCAGACCTATAAGAGGATTCACTAAGTCAGCCTCCCAGCATGCCTTTATCAGAACACGGCTTGCAGATTCTCTTTCATTTTACAGCACCACCACCACTCCTTTTTATGGACCAACAGCAACCATCTGCAGCTTCCACGGCACGAAAACGAACCCTTGCAACTCCTTGCAAAAAAAAAAAAAAGGACCCCCAGGATCTATTGCAACAGGCACAATAGTGGATGAAGCCTACTTTTTGGGGGGAGGTGGGAGAGAGAGAGAGAGAGAGATGCTGCTACCCCTGCAATCAGATGTCTGGACAGGAAGGGACACACACACACACACGTGTGTGTGTGTGTGTGTGTGTCAATCAAAGAGTATATACCGCTTCTCAACAAGAAGTTCACAAAGCGGTTTACACGTAAAAATAAAATTAAACAGCTCCCTATCCCAAAAGGGCTCACGATCTAAAAAAATGCTGAACCCCACCAGCAACAACCACTAGAAAAGACACTGTGCAGGGGTGAAGAGGGACAACTGCTCCCCCCTGGTCAATATAAGAGGAAGACCACTTGGAAAAGTGCCTCTTGGCAACAGGCGCAATAGTGGATGAAGCTCACTTTGGGGGGGGGGAAGAGAGCGGGATGCTGCTACTCCTGCAATCATATGGCTGGATGGGAAGGGGGGGGACACTTGTGTGTCCCGTGAAAGGGGGGGCTGCAGCCCATCAAGGCTGTGGCTGCTGCAAAGAGCAATTCTGCAATTAGGGAGGCGCCTTCACCCTGGTTTTTTTTTGGGGGGGGGGTGCATGTCTGTCCTGCCCCCGCCAATGCCGTTTGTTGCGGGCGCCGGCCCCCGGCGCCCCCCCCCCCGCACCCACTCGCCCTGCTGCCCCCCCCCCCGCGCGCTGGGTACCACAGGGCGCATCCATACCCGAGGCCGGCCGGCCGGCCACCCGCCCAGAGGGCTCCTTCGCTCTCACCTCTCGGCAGCAGCCGCGCCGCCCGCGCCCATAGAGCCCCCGCGCCCGCTCGGCAGCCGCCGCCTCCGCCGCTCCCCGCTACATTCCAGAGAGAACGGGCGAGGCGGACGGGACCCTCCATCCAACACCAGCAGCCCGTCCCGCCGTCGCCGTCGCCGTCGCCGCCGCCTCAACGCGAACTCAGGCGCTGACTGACTGGCTGAGGGACTCGGCGGTCTGCGGAGTCGAAGAAGGGGCGGAGGGAGCGCGCACGCGCACTCCCGCGCACGCGCCCGGCTCCGCCACAGGCCAAGCCCCGCCCACCCCGCGTGCACGGATAGGGCGACTGTGCGCACGCGCGAGCTCAACATCCACCACCGCTTCTCTTCTCCGTCGTCGGAGAGCGCGCGCGGCTCAGCCCCGCCTACCGCTGCGGCTCAGCCAAACGGCGATGAGGAGGTTTTTTTTTTCTAGCCCCTGTCCCGCCACCGCACTCCTGCGCCTCTTTTTCTCCCCTTCGCTTCGGCTTGGAAGGGAACGTACCAATAACGCAGGAGCGGAAGGTGCGCGCGGAGGCAGAACTCGCCCCGAAGCGCGGGGCTAACCGAGCACACTCCGCCTTGTACTTGGCGAGGAGACTGGCTCTCCCGGTTCTTTGAAGGGAAATGGTCGGTTCCAAAGGGAGGAGACGCTGTGGGACAGTTTGGATGGAAGGAGGGATACTGCTCCCCCCCCCCCAGCTAGCCTGAACATGGGTCCGACCACCCAGAGCTGCAGAGTGGGTTGTCTGCCTGGTCCCGAAGCCTGACCTAAACTTTCTCAAGGGGGTTTAAGAACACCTTAAGTGTGCATATCTTTTTCAAGTCCTTGCATGTTTTATAATAAATGTTATTAATACTGCAATAATATTTATTGCAAAATTAATATTATTTAATGAGTGTTGGTATCTATACAAAAATATTATTAATATTGTACTAGTGTTTATAAATAATAATTACTACTAAATAATATTTATTGTATATGGAACCACCCTGATCTCCTTGAAGGAACTGCTGTATGAAAATGTGAAAAATAACTCGATTACTCAGATGCATTGCAGAGCTATTCTTGGCTCTGCCCAGCCACGTGTCCATTCGTTTTACAATTTATTAGTAAAATATTTATTGGTACTAGTGCTCTTGTATTAAGCCATGGGAGAGCAACTGGCCATCAGAGTAGAGGTGTACCTAGAAGCCCCAGCACCTGGGGAAGTGATGTCATGATGGGTTCTCATGATGTCATGGTGGATGTCATGATGGGCAGTGATGTCATGATGGGTGATGTCATGATGGGTTCTCCTGGAGGAGGTGCTAGTGGCTTCATGCCCTAGTTCAGTGGTTCTCAACCTTTTTTCCACCGGGACCCACTTTTTACTATGACAGCCTGTTGGGACCCCCAACCATAATTGGGAGCAAGTTGCCTCAAACTCACTGACAGCGCAATTCTATGCATGTCTACTCAGAAGTAAGTCTCATTGTGTTCAATGCAGCTTAGTCCCATGAAAGTGAGTATAGGATTGCAGCCTGAGACTCAGATCCACGTTAGCGCGCGCAGACACGAGCAGCCCTCTGACTCTCCCCAAAGGCCTCCATTAGCTCACGCAGCCTCCCATCTGCGCGAAAGGCCCTCTTTCTCCAGCCAGACCTCCCTCAGTGTGGCTGCACCTGCCCGGCGAGAACTTGTGCCTTTAATGCCACATGAGGCGCGCCCCCCCCCGCCCGGAAAGTCATCTCGAGAGGGATGAGAGCGTGGCGCGCGGACCGGATCCAGCATGCAAATCCCTGCTCAAGCCAGGCAGCTTTCCTGGATGCCCTTGACCCGGTCCCGCTCTCTCAGCCTCGCTTACCTTTCAGGGTTGTTGTGACGGGGGGGGGAGGCGAAGCACCCACGAGCCTGACGTCGGGGCAGGATGGCTCACTCGTGCAGCGCCCTGCAGACCCTCTCAGGGCTGGAGAGCCGCCGCCTGTCCTGCACGCTGCTCCCAGGGAGTCCCGCTCTGGCCCATGAGTGTGCGCGGGATGGCAGCCTCAGACGTGCGTCGACTCGCGAGTTGGCCCCACGCTGCCCAATGAGCATCCCTCCCGGGAAAGTGCGCGTGGGCAGGAGGCCTCCCTGGGCAATGCCCCTGCACGCCTCCTCCCGAGTAGTCCCATGGCGCACCTCCTCCCGAGTAATCCCATTACATGGCGCCCCGTGAGGCTTCCAAGGTGAGAAATTCCACAGCTCCCTTTTAGTGTCTTCCTTTGTCTTGGGCTGAGCTTCGTTCCCTACCCCCCGCAGACCCGTTTCCCCCCCCCCGTGTGTGTTTTGGAGGGAGGTGCCGGCGACCCCTGCAAAATGGTTGTTCGACCCCCAAAGGGGTCCCGACCCCCAGGTTGAGAACCGCTGCCCTAGTTCCTTCTCCTATGGAGGCTCCCCCTTAAAAGGGCACCACTCAAAGGGGTTCCACTGAGCAGGAATGGGGGGCATGAAGCTGCCACAGCAAGCGCTCCCTCCTTTGGGAGGATTGTAAGTGGCACAAGGCAGTCACGAGCCCTCCTAATGTCTGGGGCAGGTGCCCTTCAAACTCTGCCCTTTATATGCCTCTGCATCATAGCATCTTTTTGGGTGACTGCTGTTTGCTTTTATGACTTTTGTTTGTTTTTAGATCATGCGCTTTTGGGGGACAGCAAACCACTTTTTCATTCATTCATTCATTCATTCATTCATTCATTCATTCATTCATTCATTAAACAGCTTTGGGAGCATTTCTTGCAGCATAGAATATTGCAAACAGGAATAACTTTTCAAGGTGACAGCCTTGCAAGGTGTCTCCCTCAAGTTGCCCTGTGAGATAATGGCTGTAGTAGTAAATTAACGTAGTAAATTAACTGTAAAGATAGCTGCATGTTTGAGTTAATATGTTTACCATTGGTAGTGCGGAATGCTATGCTGGAGGTTCAACTTTATTCCTGATATATCCTCAGAGACCACAGTGATGATATGCATGGCCAATTCTGAAATAAAAATGGCCCTGTGTCATAAATAAATAGAACAGTTCATTTGCTAACTAGACTTCCTCTCCTTGGGGAATCTGGAAACCTTGACAGGAATGCCAAAGACTTGACTCTAATCTTGCCCCGGAACAAAACAAGGGACATTTTAATTCAATTGCATGTCACTATTGTAACTTATCAAGCGATTAGAATGAATTCCACGCGTTTCACACCCCAATTTGTAAGCTACATGGATCTTTGTAAAAAGGCACCATAGAAGTGTGGGAAATACTGTATATTTTCAGAATGCCCGTAGTATCGAGTGTATTTTCTCACTCAGGTTTTTGTTATGTTTTCTTTCTTTGCCTGTCCTTACAATGCAAACCAGAAGCAAAGTTAAAGAAACAAATCAAAATATAGATTGCCCTAAAGCAATCTATTCCTGTCCAGTACTTTGCTTAGAACACAATCCCAACCTGGAGTTAGGCCGGCACAATTAGACCAGCAAAGTTTGGCCGGCACAAGAGACACCATAAAGTATGCTTGGAGCACTCTAGGAGTCAGAGAGAGCAGCCCACAGATGTGTGCCATCCTCCCTGACTCCAAGAGTGGTCCAAACATGCTTTACGGTGGCCCTTGTGCTGGCCTAACTGTGCCGGCCTAACTCCAGGTTAGGATTGTGGGCTAAACTATCCACTTCCTTCTTGGTGCACCACAATCAAGAGTTGTACATTCGCACAATACACTGTGTGAGAGCCAGGATTGAAGGATTCAGTGAGTGGCAGTGTGATTCATTCGGCTCTGTTTAGAATCCACTTGAACATAATGGGTTTTTAGACTAACAATAAAACATGAAATGATGGAAGTTTGTATTCTGCTTGTCTAAAAGAAGACAGATGAGGGCCGCTGTCTGTTTGGCTGGCCGAGGCGTTCTAAAAATAAGCGTTGTGCAAGGATTAACATCGCTAGACAAAACAAGGGTCTTCGTGGCCGCCCTTCTCTATTGACATTAATAGTCAATTGCAAAACAAAGGGTTTAAATTAAGCAAAACATTTTCGGAGCCCCACCTCCGGCTCCCCCAAGTTTTAAAACAAATAGTCTGAAAGTTTGGGGAAGGGGGAAGCTCGGAACTTGTCTGGCTCTTATCCAGGGAAGTGCTTATAAACTGTAACACCATTTGGGAAAACATTTCTTTCAGGAATGCAGTGGATAATGCGCTCTCAGATCTCCAGGAATGGATGAGGCAATATAGCTAAATTCATACTGGTTGAAAAGCAAAGCAAACCTATGGCGGTTGCGTTCAAGATGGCGGATCCAAGTGGTTTTAGCAGCTAGGCCTTCATTGTCCATCGCCAGCCATTTGTGAAGACTCAGGTGATCTCTCCACCCTCTCCTTCCTTTCTTTGAAAGGAAAAGCAAGATGCCTTTCTTTGAAAGGTCAGGAAAAGCAAGGATGCCAATGTTTTAAATTTCCTTCCATGGGCTATAATCAAGAGAGCAGGAGGACTGGCTTAAGACCTCTGGGGACTTGGCAGCACCACAAATTACGCCCCCGGTCTTACCTGGTGGGAAGCCACCTGCCACCTCTGCCACTTCTTCTCCTGCTCCCTGAGTCTGAAAAAAGAGGGATTAGAGCGGGAAATGAAGTGTGGAGGAGAGGAGTGGAAGGCTAGAGGATCAAAGACTCTCTAGCCCACCACTCTCCTCTCTTCCCCACCTCCTCTTCATTTAAATCTTGGGCAGAGGAGCAGTGGGCATTGCCTCCAATGGGGAAAATGTGTGTAACCCTACTTATTGCTGCATTCTCAGGAAAGCAGCAGGCTCTGGCATCACAATGACGACACTTCTGGTGGGTCCCGGACAGGCTGCCATTCTAAAAAGTGGGTCCCGGTGCTATGAAGTTTGAGAACCACTGCAGTACAAGGCGAGCCTGTTTCTCCTGCCTGGTTTTTGGTTCAATGTGACTTCTTCCTTGGTTTTCATAGGATACCCCTTTCTCTTACCCAGTTAAGAGTACTGGTGCCTGATTCTAATCCAGTCCCCTGCCAAGCTGCACTCTATACCCCAGCATGGTGCTTGCTCTGACTCTCCTCCTATCCCCTAAGGGAAGGAGAGCCTTGCTGACAGCAGCAGCTGAAACCTAGGCGGAGGCTCTAAAGCCAGGCTACAATGCAATTTTCTATGGTCTCAGCTTAAGCGCTCTTTCTCCCTGCTACCTGTCTACTGGGGAGCTCCGTGGAGCGGATGTGTGTAATCGGGCAAGGCCATTCATCCCCCTCCATTCATGTCTTTCTACCTGCATTCCTGGATGTGTGTCCCCCGCATTGATTTCAACGGGATTTGTCAGCAGCTTAACAGGGAGCTAATTGGCACCTTCGGAAGGGCTGTCTTTTCGACAGTACCTCCACAAAAGGGTTAGGCCGGCCTGTGATTAAAGTGAGGGGCCTGGGGACAGTGGTCTTCAATGCATCCTTCTGCATTCTTGAAGAATTAAGCCAGAAGGTGGAGAAAAAGGGGGGACGCCCCCCCCAAAAAACACATGCACACATTTTCTCTCTTTAATCCCGGGGGCGGGGAGGGGGAAACAAAAACAACAAACATAAAAGAGGACTTAACGCACTCCGACAAAGTTAAATCACTTAACTCTGCCTGACCTGCTGCCGGGAGACAGGAAGTTGCACCAACAGAGCCTCTGCCCACGATTCATGCGCACAAAAGATTGGCTGCTTTTGGAGTTTTGTTTTTATTTGGGTGGAATGGCGTTGCCGGAGCTAACAAGGGCACGGTCCTCGGGAGACCTAGTCAGCCGGTTCATCCGTTGAAGTTAATGGGATTCACAAGCTGGTGAAGGTCTTCGAGTATGCAGCAGATATTGTTGGAAGAGGCTGGTCTTTTGTTATTTTTACAAGGTATTACATTTGTACAATTCACTGTCTCCCTCATTGCATCATGCCCACGCCCTATATTATGCACCGATAGGCTGGTGCAGCTGGTGAGGGGGGTGGGAATCTCCTATCTCTGCCATCAAGGCCCTAACTGCAGGGCCTAACTGGGGAAAAGATGGTCTGAGAAGATGGGGAGAGCTTCTTCAAAGGCTGCGATCCCTCAAAACTACCCAACGGGGATGGAGTCAGCCCTGCCGGGTCAAACGTCTGCAGGACCAGCCCTGGAGCCTCAAAGGAAACAAGCATGGCCTCGTTTTCTGCTGCACCTGTGTGCAGAGACGGGAAGGGTGACGCTACCAGCTGCTGAAATAGAGACATGCTGTTTTAAATGACAGCTAATGGAAATTTTCATTTACTCAACCGGCCGAGCAGCTGCTTTTGGTCATAAGCATTCAGGCATCCGTTGAATAGATTCCTTGTAACACAGCCAGCCCGTTAGCGTAATGACTCTTGCAGCAATTTTTAAAGGTCCATTATTCAATAATTCCTAGTCCCAGGGGGAAATTCTAGAGTAGAGGTGGACACCAAAGTAACATGGACAGCTGAAGAGGCGGGCGGGGGCACTCTTGTTGATGCTAGCCAAAAGGGAACTGAAGATTCCATGCGCATCCATGGGGGGAAAACCCCCAGGGTGCAATCCTTACCAATTTCCTAGTACTGACATAGCTGTGCCAATGGGGCATGTTCTGCATCCTGCAGTGGAGTAGTAGTCACGGAGCTTGGGGAAAGTTTGTTCCAGTGATGTCATGCAGGGGGTACGCGGGGGTACGCGTGTACCGGTTTCTAGGATTACAGCTGGCCCTGCCCATTCGCCCGCCCACTCGTCGACTCCACCCTCTGCAACGTTTGAATTTCCTGCACGTCTGAGTTGCCTGCATGTTCTCAGAGCCAGGCAGGCAGGCAGGCAGCGAGCGGAGCCTTTCCTTTCCTTGCCATTGAAAAATGAGTTGCTCTGGGGTTTTAACATGATGCCAGGCCTCCTTAACATGTTCTGGGGATGCTGTGGAATACTGTTGCAACTGTGGGGTCAGTTTAAAATCATCTGAGGCCTCAAAAAGGGCTTTTTTCATGTCACTTCCTGCCACGACATCACTTCTAGCTTATGACATCACTTCTGGTGGGCGGGTCCCGACACGTGCCAATCAAAAGTGAGTACCTGTTCTTAAATCATTTAGATGACACCACTGGTTTGTTCCCTTATCTCAGAGCTGCATTGCCCTTACCCCAGTGCTGGAGAGTTGATTAGGCTCCCCCCCCCTCCCAGTCTTGTTAAGACAATAGGTTCCCGGATTGCCTGAAATGGACATTTTGAAATCAACTTGGAGGGTACTAGAGAACCTTTCTTGTGAGATATTATCCAAGCATGCTTTTTTTTTTGCCCACCTGGAGCACCAATGACTCAGCCGCACCACTTAAGGAGACGTATTGCTGTTCCCAAAGCAAAATTTATAGGAGAATAAATTAAACACCAACACACCATCCACCTCGAATGAAACAAGGTTTTTGATTAACGACCTGCTGTTTAAAGCAATCCCTTTGGAATGGGCTGCTCTCAGACGCTGGCCACGCCACCAGGGGCGCACAGCTTTCTGCGCACTGTATGTCAGAGAATTCTATTTACTGAGCAATAAACACATTCTGTCCACAGCAACAGTCAGCCACAGGGTGCTGCCCTGGCAATACCAAGGGGCGCATGGGTCTCGATCCAGCTGCAGTCATGCACCATGTGCATAACAACAGATAGTTTCTGGTGAGATAGGCGTGACCAGTGATGTCATGCAGGGGGAACATGGGGGAACTCAGTTCCACTAGTTAAAATTAGAGCTGACTCCGCCCACTTCACTCTCCCCCCCCCTCCCAATTCCTCTGCAAGGAGCTTTTCTTCTTGGTTGGCTGGCACTCAGAGGGTGAAAGGGAGCGACTCCAGATTCCTAGGGGGGGCAAAGGCAGTGATGTCATTAAGGGGAGCAGACCAGAACGGGCATTCTGGATCCTAACGGGCTCCGTGGCTGGTTCCCGACAAGTGCCAATCAAAAGTGAGTTCCTGTTCCTAAATCATTTGAATGACACCACTGGGCGTGACTATTTACACCAAATGCAGTTAGTGCACATGGAATAAATTCAATAGGACCTGGGTAGAGATCATGGTACAAACTACACATGTAGACAGGGTTTATGTTCTAATCTGTCAATGCTAATTGGGATTGAGGTGTGAATGTGTAATGTTAAGGAAGGGAAACTCATCAGCTTACACTTAAGCAGGTGTAAGGTGTAGTGACACCCAACCTGGAAGTCTTTCCTTACAGTAGGTTCTTCTTGCTCTATTAGACCAGGAACTGTGAAGGACCAGGACTCTCTGATTATCCAAAAGTCCTCCTGTGTTCTTGATTCTCAGAGTCTTCCTTATTCTCAGAGAAAGCAGGAAATCTGAAATAGCTCTTGTCTTGGTTGGCTACCAAATATCTGGTTTCTTTATTTTGGGTTTGGTAAATCCCAAGTATTTTGACTCCCATAAACATTGCTTTCAATTTTGGACTCAAGCAAGTGAAAGTTTCCCAACTGCTAACAAAACCTAATGCAGAATTGCAGGATTTCTCTCTCTCTCTCTCTCTCTCTCTCTCTCTCTCTCACACACACACACACACACACACACACACACACACACACACACACACCTCCCCCGTGGAACATTATGACATATTTTTTATTTAACAGTAACAGCCTAATTTACGGAGCAAATAAAAAAAGGGGGGAAAAACCGAAACAAGGTAAAAGTGTGTACAGTATGAGTCATCAGGTTTGCTTGGTATCTTTCGCACTTTCAACTATGGCAGTCCTTTGAATGATGAAAATGTTTGGCTAACAAGACCTGGCAATGTTTTTCTTTGGTCTGCCTCCCCCCTTCCAAATCAGGCCTGAGGATTGGCACAAGGAGTGCAAAACCGGCAGGGCTTTTTTTTGAGATCATATCTTGAGCATGCTGGAACACAAAGCGTTTATTCTGCAGCAAGTGAATACAATATTGTTAGCCGTCCAAGACTTCAAGTAGGCCTGCAGTCTGCTTTTTCTCTTTCCACATTCGATATTTCAATTCACTGCTGCGCAAACGCACACACACACGCACACATGGCACACACACACACACACACACAGAGAGAGAGAGAGAGAGAGAGAGAGGGAGGGAGGGAGGGAGGGAGGGTGTTTTTCAAACATCTGAAGGTTCCAGCTTGCCCCGCTGATACTTTCACATTCTGGTGAGATGTTGCAAAGGCTTTCTAAGTCAGAGATGGAAAAGTAAGAAGCGATGGTATGCTTGGCTTCTCCCAAGGCCAGCCCAAGACCTCCTGCATCTGAACTGGCACACCCCTTGCTGTGATGGCCAGTTGCCATCTTCAGTACTATGCCTTCTCCCATTCCCTGGATTTGAAAAGGGATGGGAAGAGCAAAAGAGGAAGTGGAGAGGAGAGGAGAGGAGAGGAGTGGTGGACTAGAGCTTCCTTGTGGAAGGACAGCTGGAAGCAGGCAAAGAGGTGCTGGAGAGTGTACTGTACACTCAGTTCTTAATACATGCAAATTCACCACCAATATCACCTACCTAGTGCACTTTTAAAGCAATTAAAAAGGTGAAAGTTTCCCCACGACCGAATGGTCTAGTCATGACCGACTGTAGGGGGCGCTGCTCATCTCCGTTTCAAAGCCTGTAGAACCGGCGTTTTGTCCGAGGACAAGCTTCCGTGGTCATGTGGCCGGCATGACTCTACGCCGTAGCGCACGGAACGCCGTTCCCTTCCCACCGAAGTGGTCCCTATTTATCTACTTGCATTTAGGTGCTTTTGAACTGCTAGGTTGGCAGGAGCTGGGACAAGCGACAGGAGCTCACTCCCATCGCGCAGTCTTGAATTCCCAACCTTCCGGTCAGAAAGCCCAGCAGCAGCGGTTTAACCCACTGCGCCACCACGTCCCTCTAATTAAAGCAATTAGAATTTATAATTATAATTTTTTTTTAAAAAAATGGTCCTTGGAATAAAAACACATAACACTGCTGTCTGCACTTCTAACCTTAGAAAATAGCATCATGCGTGAAAAAATACAACAGTTTTCACCCACCTCTACCCCTTCCTAACCTCTTCTCTCTATCCCAATTGTACAATTAACCTGCCAATGTCGGAAAGCCTTGAAAAAAGCAGCCTGTTTGCTCAGGCATCAAGGCTGTTAATGCCCCGCAGAAGACTCGACTTTCATCCTTAATAGTTCCAGTTCTATTTGTGTTGCTAGAAGGGTGAATTCCAAGGATGACGGCCGAGAGCAAGGATAGTGTTTAACCTAACAGTCTAGAATCCTCAAGCATAATATTTACAGCAATCTTCTCCAAGCAGCAATTACCCTCATTAGAATGCCTTCCTCACTGCAAAACATCACAAAAGCTACATAGCAAGGCAACTGCAGGATGCATCCACCCAGGGAGAATAATGGGACTCCACAAAGATCACATTTGGGGCCCCAGTGATAACCTTGTTGTTTAAAAGGAAAGAACGAAACAATGAGATTGAAGGCCGAAAGAGATGTTAACTTGTCCAGTCTCTTCAAACTGTTGACTGCTGACAGCCCAGTTCAAAGGAGAGAGAGAGAGAGAGAGAGAGAGAGAGAGAGAGAGAGAGAGAGAGAGAGAGAGAGAGATGAAGTTAGGAGGGTGTTCCAAGGGGTGTTTTGATTCAAAACTGTGTAGATGTCAAAGAAGTCTATGCAACGTTATATAAGCTACCAAGCCATGAGGCTTTGCCCTGTCTTCCCCAGAAACAATAGAGGCTCTGATTCCAAAGCAAACCCCAGACTGACTCCTCCCTTGTCAAGATAAAGAGCACAATCCTAACCTGGAATTAGGCTGGAACAGGTAGGCCAACGAAGTTTTAGGCCGGTTAAACCGCTGCTGCTGGGCTTTCCAACCGGAAGGTTGGGAGTTCGAGACTGCGCGATGGAGTGAGCTCCTGTGGCTTGTCCCAGCTCCTGCCAACCTAGCAGTTCGAAAGCACCTAAATGCAAGTAGATAAATAGGGACCACTTCAGGGGGAAGGTAACGGCATTCCATGCGCCACAGCGTAGAGTCATTCATGCTGGGCACATGACCACGGAAGCTTGACCGAGGACAAAACGCCGGCTCTACAGGCTTTGAAACGGAGATGAGCACCGCCCCCTACAGTCGGTCATGACTAGACCATTCAGTCATGGGGAAACCTTCACCTTTTAAAGTATATTTGGACCACTCTCTGAGGCCAGCACACAGACGTGCGCCATCCTCCCTGACTCCGAGAGTGGCCCAAATGCACTTTACGGTGTCCCTTGTGCCAGCCAAACTTTGCTGGCCTAACTGTGCCGGCCTAACTCCAGGTTAGGATTGCGCCCAACGTTTCTGGATGTTTCAAGAGGCACTTTTTGAGACTTGGCGGGGGCACGAGGGGAGTGTCGCAAGATAGATCGGTTCCAGTCTCTGCTGGAATGTCTTGCATGATTGTGGAGAGTTCAGCAAGCAAGAATTCTTGATGGTCTAGACATCAGAGAAATGATAAGGGCAAAGGGGGGGGTAAGCAGAGTTTCTATGGAAACCGGAAGCAGCAGGAATCCCAACAAGTAATGAATGGAGCCGGCTCCATCAGAGAGAGTGTTTACTCTGGGCCGGGCTGTATAAATAGCTACTGCTGTTCTATGGTTTTGTTTTTTTCCTGCAAAAGGGTTCCACAGGCCAAGAATAAAATAAACAACGCGATGGGCTTCAGGCCTCTGTTTTTATTTTCTTCTGCAGATTGTGCACTGGTTCTTTTACCATTTGGGATCCCTCCAGATTCTCCACTGTCCGTTATTCTCCGTTTTGTTTACATGATTAAACAGCGTTTTAAAGCCTCATAAAAACAGACACGTTTCATCATTGGGACTGGCTGAAGGATTCTGAAAACGGTTCTGCTAATACATGCTGCATTCCCAACGAGGATAATTATTCTTTGTGGATGCAATCCAAATAAACAGGATCAAGAAATCGCTTACCACAAAGCTCATCTTGGAAGCAATCTGCAGAAGGGTGGCTGTGGCCAGACCGTGTGGTTCCAGAGTTCTTCAGCTCCTATGGTTTGTCTGCAAAGTGGTGTCTTGTTTAAGTACATCCACACCTGACAGGGGCAGAGCTGAAGAAGTGCAGGGGGTGCAACTGCACCAGGCAACAAGCTTTAGGGGGGCAACAAGCTGAGCTTGACACTAGTGGCCAAAATTGTGAACTTAACAAGGTTTTCACAATTTTACCAAATACAAATTCATACCAAGTGCGAATAATGCCATCATGTTATACAGCATTGGAAAGGTAGTTTAATGCAGAGTGCAGTGAAACACACCTCAATGTAATATCTTTACTCTGTCAAAACTTATGGCCAAAAAGCCACAACACGAAAATAGAACTGTCATGTAAAAAATTGCGGTTTCTTCTCCCATTTTTCATCTTTATTTTTTCACACTGCCTAGGTGTGCTGTCATTCCAGAAGTGCTGCATTCCCAGGAAAATTGCAGGCTCTGGCATCACAATGACAACACTTCTGGCCGTGGCATCACTGGCCGTGACATCTGTGGGCCCCGGACAGATTGTCAGTCTAAAATGTGGATCTCATTGCTAAAACGTTTGAGAAACACTGTTCCAGACTGAAGAGCCCCAAAGCGCAATCCTAAACTGAAGTTAGGCTGGCATAAACTAAGCCAGCAAAGTTCGGACAGCACAAGGACCACCATAAAGCATTTTTGGACTACTCTCGGAGTCAGGGAGGATGGCTCACGTCCAGTGGTGTCATCCAAATGATTTAGGAACAGGTACTCACTTTTGATTGGCACTTGTCGGGGTCTGCCCAGCGGAAGTGACGTCATAAGCCGGAAGTGATGTCATGATTGTTGCCATGGATGTGATCATGTTTGTAATAACTTCAGATTGTGGTTAGTGTTGATTAAACTTCTATTGCTTTGCTTTCTAGAGATGTGTATACACATATTTTGCTTCAACTGTTCCCTGGTCAAATAGCAGGGGCCAGCTTCGAGTGGGCGGGGCCAGCTCAACTTCTAGGAACCGGTACTGGTGCGTAGTGGGTGCATGACATCACTGCTCACGTCTGTGTGCCGGCCTCTCTGACTCCGAGAGTGGTCCAAACATACTTTACGGTGGCCCTTGTGCTGGCCAAACTGTGCTGGCTTAGCTTATGCCGGCCTACCTCAGTTTAGGATAGCACCCCCATCACTTTAGCCTTTCCTCATAAGGGAGAAGCCCCAGCCCAGTAATCATTTTGGTTTAGATCCAGATAACTGAGGATTCAGCCTAGGGTTTGTAATGTGCCTATTGGCATTCAGTCATTCCAAATGCTTGGTTTTTTTCTTACTGATGCTAGAGGCTGGGCAATCAAAAGACCTCATCAGAATTTTTGCAAATCCCTGCTGCATGTATGGAAACCTTCCCCCACCCTCCCTTTCTGTCAACACGTATCCAAACCATAATGAAAGCAACTGAACCCTGCCTTTAGCATTTAGGGGCTCTCCTGCAAGACAGCCAGTCCAGATTAGCAGGGGCTGAAGTCTTGGCCATTTATTTACAAGCTTGCACAATGGAGAAGCCAAGCTGCTCTAGAGAGGAGATACTTCTTCTTTTTTTTTAATCAGAGGCTCATCATCACAAGAAGTCCTTGTCAGGCCCCATGTTGACAATTTGATCAAAGCCGGCAAGAGACAAAAATCGCTGCATTTCAAAGACTGCCACTCAGACATGCAGGAGTCTCATCAGGTCTTTAAACACTGGAAGACCTGATGAGACTTCCATTCTCTAGCTCTGCGCCTCCTCTGTGGGCAGACTCGGTTCCTCTCCAGGCAGACTGAAATCTGTCACCACCCCAGAACCTATTTTCAGACTTAGGAATCGCAAAGCCTGCTCCCAGACAGTCTTTCAGCACTGTGCTTCATAGGCCTTCCTTAACTGCCATTCACCCGCCACAAGGCCTTGCTTCTCTTTCAAATGTGCTGTCATACAGCAGTTTTTTTTTTTTGGGGGGGGGTAGCAAATTACAGCTCTCTGGTACCACCAAGACAAGAGTCCTTTTTGGTGTTTTAAGGCAGAAGAATGTTAAAGTGTTCCACCAGGTATTCTGCTATAACGATCAGAACCAGACCCGTTTCTGCTACCAAGGGTCAGGCACAAGACTGTCTTGCCCTATTAAGCCTGATCCTCACAACTGGTTCAGATTTTATTATTCCACCCAGGCTGCCTTAAGGTTTCTTTTATACAGGCAGAATGTGGGAACCTGCCCATTATGACTGCCATTTTAAAAAAATGACCTGTTTTCTCCAGCTTTTGGCCTTTTTCTCAGACAAAGGTTACAGCCCAACCCTAATCCGGAGTTAGGCCGGCACAGTTAGGCCAGCAACATTTGGCTGGCACAAGGGCCACTGTGAATTAGGTTTGGACTACTCTCGGAGTCAGAGAAGCCAGTGCACAGATGTGCGCCATCCTCCCTGACTCTAAGAGTGGTCCAAATGTGGTTTACAGTGGCCCTTGTGCTGGCCAACTTTGCTGGCCTAACTGTGCTGGCCTAACTCCAGGGTAGGATTGCGCCCTTAATCTCAAGCTCTTTTCGAGTTCCTACTATGTCCTACTACGGTTCTGTCCATGGGCTGTGTGGCCCCAATTTGGTTCTGAGGAGTCCCATAGGGAAGCTCCAGCAGCCTCCTAATTTATCCTCGAAACAACGCAGGCCCCCCAGCGTTTCCCTAAATCAGGAACAAAGTTACCATAAACAGTCCCCCCCCCCCAAAAAAGCATCCAAGTTCACGACTGGTATACGGTATACGATGTCAAGACCCATTCATCCCACATATGAGACGTTCTCAATGGACGGGGTCCTTTGTCTCCTTCAGACCTCCAGGACCAACATGTCAACACCCTCCATCTAACTACAGGCATATGTTAGCCTAGAGCTCTTGAAATTGCTCCCCAGATGAATTCTCTCTCCCATGCCCAGCACACACAGAGATATACACACATTTGTAAGATGTTGCTGGCGGACCTCGGCTATACATCTGCAGGCTTGAATGCCCTTGAACTTGGCGTGCACTTTGAATAGGCTTTTAGTGCAGAGGTAGGATTATTCATAAATATATTATTGTGAGCAGAGCCCCATTGCTTGGCCCCATTGTTCCGCAACAAAGACCCCAGAACCCAATAGCTCAATCAATGAATAACTTTTATCTGCTTGGTACAACCCGTACATGCATACTGGATTAATGTCCCTCCACTCCTTCCTAGAAAGGGGCTCAGATATTGCCCAAAGCATTTACATCACCTAAGTGAGTCCGATTTGCATGATAATAACCTTGGGGGGGGGGGTTAGAATTACTGCTTAATTAAATAACAGCAGTCAGTTTAATTAGCATGTCTCCATGCTCCCTGGTACTTTGCATGGATTCAAATGAGCTGCTCATTAGGGTTTGGCATTGATACAAGCTACGCCCTTTGGCTGCAATCGAAGGAAATTAACATCAAGGGACAAACCACTTCATGCTTCAGAAGGGATGATGGACAGCTTGTTTCTTCATGTCTGTCGCACATGGTCTACACCAGAGATAGCTAGTAACTCCCAAAGGGGCATTTGGAGGAAAATGCAAGGATTTGAAGTAGCTTGGTAAATGGCTATTCTTGAGATGCTTCTTAAGAGAGCATGCTAAGAGCATGGAAGTGCATTGTGTTACAAAAGCATCATCTTGTGCAAGTTTTTCCCTGTTGTACGGCACCACCATTGATGGTCATATTTATGCCATTACAGAGTGTCTAGAAATAGGACTATGGTGGTGCAGCGGGTTAAACCACTGCTGCTGGGTTTTCTGACCAGAAGGTTGGGAGTTCGAGACCATGCAACGGAGTGAGCTCCCATCGCTTGTCCCAGCTCCTGCCAACCTAGCAGTTCAAAAGCACCTAAATGCAAGTAGATAAATAGGGACCACTTTGGTGGGAAGGGAACGGCGTTCTGTGCGCTACGGCATAGAGTCATGCCGGCCACATGACCACGGAAGCTTGTCCTCGGACAAAATGCCGGCTCTACAGCCTTTGAAACGGAGATGAGCACCGCCCCCTACAGTCGGTCCCGACTAGACCATTTGGTTGTAGGGAAACCTGTACCTTTTTACTCTTTCTGTGCAGGATTATTCCCCCACAATTTGTGCAATGTGTATAACCTGAGATCGCACCTTTTGTTTTCTGTTCTCATCACAAATGTTTCCTAGGACACTTTTGGAGCGAGGAGGGCTTTTGTTCCTCTCATCCCAGTGCATTTTGCTCTTTGACTTTGGGAGCCAAGAATTCCTAGGAGAGGCCAAACGACATTCAGAAGGAGGCCTAAAGGTAGAATTGCTCTCTGGGGTCAAGTGCTGAGAAAGGCTGCAGGCTAACCAGGAGATTTGCAAGCTGCCAGCCCCAGTTCAGTTCACCTGGCGTTTGCAAATCATAAATCAAGAAGGAAAAAGGGAATGGCCGAAGAACACCAAAGAACCCCGTTGGACAACACCCACCATGGAACAGAGGATCACATGGTGGACACACCACACTGAAGAATTATTGGTAAGAACAGAAACTGGCCCTGTTGAACTGGCCAAAGTTCCATCTAGTCTGCCATGCTGTTTCTCCACTGTGGACAAGTCTGAGGGTCAGAGGCGTTTCTACAGGGATGGCAAAGCTCAAAGTTTTGCAAGAAGCCTTACCCTGTCATGTAAATCCTTCCTCTCTCTTGCTGCTGTAGCCAGTAAGCAACGCCAAGATGTTGCTGTTCCCTGTGAGGATTGGCTAAAACGGTGCAGGAGAGGATTGATTTCCACTGCAAGGTAAGGCTTCTTGCAAAACTTAGAGCTTTGCCATCCCTGTAGGAATGCCACTGCTGAGGGTGCATTCCTTACCTGGAGTTAGGCCGGCACAGTTAGGCCAGCAAAGTTTGGCTGGCCCAAGGGACACCATACCTGTATCACATGCCTGTATCACTCTCCCCGCTGTCTAACTCACCACGGGGATCCCCAAGTGAAAGGTCATGCTCTGGATAGACCCGTCAAATCCCCATTTTTCAAAGACCCAGAGAAGGACGGTCCTTCTTTTGTTCTGCCTCCTTCAGTTGGATTCTTTTCAAGCTTGCCAAAAGGTAAATAGTTCTGTATTTTCCTTGGGGACCAGAGGCCGCAAGAGTGGAGGCGTGGGGTACTTTTGAGCCAACCTGGTTTTCATTTCAAGAGGAGAGTCTAATTTATTCTGACCTGCGCTCATTCGCTTTCCATTACAGCTCGGAGCCTTTAAACTCCCTTTCAAGCTTCAAAAGGAAAAAGAAAAGAAGTAACTTCAACCCTCCTCTTCCCCAAGCCTGCACAAGGTCACCCCAACCAGTCTGCCGCTGAGATGGATATTACCAGGGAGCGGTGTGTGTGAAAAAAGGCTTCCATTGTCTGCAGGACATGAGGCTTTGCCCACCCAAAACACCATCCTAAGCAAGGCAGTTATGCCTGCTTGCAGGGGATGAAGGGAAAGCTGAGCTTTCCATGGATGTGAAAGAAAACCAGGCAGTCTGCTGGAGCAGTCAAGAATAATCAACGCCACAATCCTGTCCAATGGCATAGCTAAGAGGATGCAGAGGGTGCATTTGCCCCAGGCAATAAGCTTTAGGGGGGCGACAAAATGAATTTGACCATTGGCCAAAATGGTGAAAATGTACTTTTGGAAGTCCTGCTCACATAGAGTCATGCTCACATTATGGGGAAATGGTTCTGTGGCTGTGCAGGAAATCCTGTTTGTCTCCACTGTGACATTCTGCTTATCTCTTTGTCCATTTGCCAAGACCTCAAGTACCACAAAGCTATCAAAAGTCTCCACGCCACATCTCATCTCATCTTGTGGCTCCTTAGGACATTGAACCAAGTTGCAACCCTCCTTGAAATGTCTTGCCCCTTGGGGAAGTGGGGAGCCTTGGACCCTAGTCCAAAAAGACGGACCTGGACCTCATTGTCTTCCACCCCCCTTGGCAGCTCACAATGCGACGCGTGACCTTTTATTTTTGCAAAGATAAAATGAGAATGCCTCTCCAGCAGTGTTGTCTCCCTAAATCCCTGTGCATGCATTTTAGAACATTTAAACTGCAAGAGGTCACCCGAGAGTATTATTGCATTTTTGTCACATGGATTTGCATTTGCTTGCTGGTCTCTAAAGAGTTACAGTTGCAGTGAAATGCTTGAGAATGCGTGGGAAGGATGGGATGAACCATGACTGTGGCTTCCTGCAGCGAAAGGGTGGGACCCTTGGTTGCCTTTTCAGCTGCTTGCCTCTCCCAGTTCCTCTGTGCACACTCCTCCATCCCTCCTCTTACCATCAAAATCCTTGCCAAAACCCTTTCTCCTGTCTATTTCCTATGAAGGTCTCTGAAGCTCAGGGTTCAGGGGGATAAGGGTAGAAAATGTGCAGGGCTGTCACTGAGGGCGCAATCCTAACCAGCAGGCCTGTGCTGTATCCAATGCAGGTTGGGACTGTGCGGGAACCTCCACGGGGCAAGGGTGCATTTGCTACAGAGCAGGTTCAGGGCCGTGTAGCCTGGGGACGTGGGAGTCGGATCCAGCCCTCTGGCTTGATAGAGAAGGTTCTGTCCTATGTGCATGCCAGCAATGTCTCAGCTAATGCCCCGGAAGTGACATCACAATGGGAAGTGACATCAGTCGTATTTTCATTTTCTTGGGGTTTCTTTTTGCCATAACCTTTGATAGAATGACGATATTACACTCTGGTCTTTGTCATTGCATTCTGCATTAAATTCTGCATCAAATGGTACATAACATGTTGGAAATATTCCTACATATCAGGGTTTTCACAATTTTGGCCACTAGTGTCAAGCTCAGCTTGTGGCCCCCCTTAAATCTTTTTTCCTGGTGCAATTGCACCCCCTCTGTACTTCTCTAGCTATACCCCTGTTCTCACAGTCCATCAACAATCTGGCTGCAGCACTCTGAGGATCAACAACGCATTGTGCCAAATGTCCAGCCTGTCAAGCTTGTGGTTTCTTTTCTAAAGAGCCCTTGAACGTCCGCGAAACATGGCAACTCCAGCACAAGAATGGAGAGGGCTTAGCAAGCCTTCTCCCCGGGTCTGATCCTGATTGCAGCCCTCCCAAGCATGCTCCTGTTAATGATTAAAAACAAAAACAAAAAACCCATAGGCTTTCAATGGACATTTTAACTCAAAATAGCAGGGATACAATTGAGATAGGAACCGGGGTGAGGGGTGGGGAGAGAGGGTGGCTGCAAAATACGAAAGACCCACCAATTTCTCTCTCTCTCTCTCTCTCTCTCTCTCTCTCTCTCTCTCTCTCTCT
>JAJKFI010000062.1:6150044-6190937 GCA_029204185.1 Lerista edwardsae
TCTCTCTCTCTCTCTCTCTCTCTCTCTCTCTCTCTCTCTCTCTCTCTCTGCATAAAATAAACCAGGAAACCACCCAGCCACGTTATACATTCAGCATAATGTGTAGTTTGGCCCTGAAGCAAAATAACATATTTTCTGTTTGGAGTTGACAGATGCTTGAGTTGGCATAATAATCTCTAGTGCAGGAGGCCAGGAGTTTTCTCAGTTGGTGTTTTCTATCTGCAGTTTTCGTGCACTTGCATTAAACATCCGTAGCTTACTAGACCACCTTTAGACCACATTTGTTTTTTAAATTAAGTTATCTAGCTGAATAAATGTTGCAATACTAGAAATCGAATTGAATTAGTTGAAATCTTGTTAGGTTTTGCAAATTTGGGGCTCTCTCTTATATTGCAAATATCAAGATTTGCATATTTCTGTCATTTGCTGCAAATGACTTCTTAAGTGGGGAAAAATGATGCTTTCTGGCCCTGACCTCCTTAATGACATCACTTCCTGCTCTATGACATCACTCCTGGCCCTCAGTGGCCATCATGAATGCCATGTGGCTCACTGTATGAGACAGGTTTGACACCCTTGCCTTTGCCCCTCTACCAGGGAGTAGGCCCAGTGCACAGTGCAGCATACTTCTGTGTAAGCACTCTTAGGACTGCTTGATCTATCGAATACAGTTTAAAAAAAAACTGTACTTGGCAAATCAGGCAAAACTACAGAAATTAGGGGATTTGATGCATGTGTTGCAGAATTTTGTCCTTTCTGGGTTGTCAGGTTTCAGTGCCTCTGAAGGCGAAGGTGATGAATTTAAATATGGTGGCCTCAATTGGACAATAAGTAGCAGACCCTTTTGCCAACCTGCCTTGTGCTTGGTTGGGCAGAGATCAGCTCCCCTCCTCCTTTTCCCAGACTCTGGCTTGATTTATTAGCCTAGAAATTACCAGCAGGATAACAAAATTCAACATATCAACATATCAATTTCTCCCCTCTTTCTTGATTGCTCTTTCAGTTCCTCTTCGGCTGACATCCAAGATCCTTTCTCGCTCCTACCTAAATCAATTTGATCCATGTCAGGCAATATCACCTGCCTGACTGAGAAATACTCACTCATCATTTTCCCAGCAGGTGAGGGGAAGCGGGGTGTGATACTCTTTGCAGCTGCTTTTTCCCTTCCCTTTCTTCTGTGACGGCTCCCTACTTGTGGAGCCATGCTGGACTCAAAATGAGGTTGAGCTTTTGACGTGTTCCAGGTGGACACTCGCAAAAGCCTGCGAGAGGGTGATTTGAACTCTTGCAAGTGTTGGCCCCAAAGCCCAAGTCTTTTCTGAGCAAGCAAATAGTGAAAAAAAGGCTCAAAAACCAGGCAGCCGGAGGAGTACCAAAGGGCTGTGGCATCCAGGGCAGCAACGTTGTGACATCATGCAACATTGTGATGTCACTTCCGGGTTCTCCAGCTGCTTCCTGAGTCAGGAAGCCACTGGAGAGTGTGGGCACTTGCGGCGGCCGCTGGGGTGAAATTGCCCCAGGAACCACTGTGAGTGCATGCACTGGCACCTGTCCAAGTGGCACCCCTAGTATGGGCTCTTGCCACACCCTAGATATGCAGCCACTGCCGCTTTCACTTCTGCTTGCTCCAAAGCAAAGTGCTTACTTTGGGGGGATGCGTTGGGGGGATGCGTTGTACAGTGTAGCTGCGTCCTTTCCCTGAGAGCACCCTATCTCAGTGAGCACCGGGAACGTTAAGCTTGGGAGAGAAACCAGGGCCTTGTCCACAAACAAGAGAATGGAGCTGCCCTGGTGTAAGATGAGAGGTGAATAAGGCACTTTGTCTCAGGGAGAGCGGAGTGGGCTTCTGGCTGAGCTTAAGCCAGGAGGCAACAGATGTGCCTCAGCCTGGAAATGTGCCCATAAATGCTCAGATCTCCGGCATCAGCCCTCGGCCCTTGGCTCATCCAAGCCCAAATGGATTTCCTGTGCGGCACTGCCGATGCCAACTGCTTTGTTACCTGGTGGGAAAGGGGGATTATGGGAGTAACGGGACACCTTGGCTCGCCAGCAGCTGGTATCTCGATTCAACCTGCTCTACTTGTTTAATGAAGCTCAACGGGCACCAGGAAGCTCTCGTTACGGAGAGGCTGCCCAAGCAGGGCCCAGAGCCTGGGAAAACGCCTTTCTCTAGTTTCTCCTCTCCTGAAATGTCGCTGCGGTTCATTTTACTGGGACGATCTTCTTAACCCCATTCTGACTGTTCCAATGACAACTAGCACAGCTGCAACATTGGGCTGGCCCTTCTATGTCCCACTTCAGGTTCTGTAACAGCAGGCAGATAAATCAACAGGTGCTGTTGGATTTCTGCACAGAGCCTCTAGAAACATGCCGTCACAGGGCAGGTTTGTCTCATTTTTGGGGGTGCTTCATGCATTGGAATGTTGATGCAACAAAATATGCATGGAGTAAGAGAGCAATCCAACTAGGAAGGTCCCCGGCAGGGCAGTTTGCTGAAGGCCCTTTGGAGCTTGGAGGTGGTCTTGCAGCCCTTTCCTCAGCACGCTATGCAATGCAAATACTGCCTGTCCAGTTTCACACTGTCCCCCATGAGCACTAGAAACTTAAAAACTTAGTGGAGAAACTAGAAACTTAGTGGAGAAACTAGAAACTTAGTGGAGATGGAAAAGGTGCAGAAGAGAGCGACAAAAATGATTACGGGGCTGGGGCACCTGCCTTATGAAAAAAGACTGCAGTGTTTGGGGCTCTTCAGCCTAGAAAAAAGGCGCCTGAGGGGGGACATGATTGAGACATACAAAATTATGCATGGAAGGGATAGAGTCGATAAAGGGATGCTCTTTTCCCTCTCTCAAGCCACCAGAACCAGGGGGCATCTGCTAAAACTGAGGGTTGGGAGAGTTAAAACAGATAAAAGGAAGTACTTTTTTTTTACCCAGTGGGTAGTTAATCTGTGGAACTCTTTGCCACAGGAGGTGGTGATGGGATCTGGTCTAGATGCCTTTAAGAGGGGATTGGGCAGATTTCTGGAGGAAAGGTCCATCGTGGGCTATAGGCCATGATGGATTGTGCAACCTCCTTACATTGGTGGTGGGCTACTTCAGAGTACCGGGTGCAAGGGAGTGGCAACAGGATCCAAGCATCTTGTTGTTTCATGCCTCCCTGGGGCACCTGGTGGGCCGCTGTGAGATATAGGAAGCTGGACTAGGTGGGCCTTTGGCCTCATCCAGCAGGGCTCTTCTTATGTTCTTATGTTCTTAAAAGAAAATGAAGATTTTTGGTCTCCAGGGGTATATGCTTGAATCTCTACCATGGAATTATATAGATTAGCGGTACCCACACTTTGTAGAAACAGGACCCACCTAAAACAAGTTTCACTATCAGCCACTTAAGCCTCTCTAGCTGCAATGGTGATTGGGTAGCAGGCCTCCACCCAGCCCCCCCAAAAGCAGGTTGTTTTAACCCTTGATGCACATAGCCTAATCGGTCTTGTCGGTTTCATGGCCCACCAAAAATTCGGTTATGACGACTCACTAGTGACAAGCAGAACTGAAGTCTTTGGTGCACTTACCGAAGAGCAACCCCCATGGATCCCTGGGACTTACTCCTAAGTGGACATGCAAAGGGTCGCCGTGCAAGGAAGATGGCCATGCACCGGGATGCCATGGAAGGAATGGGCAGAGAGGATGCTCCTATCCGGACCCCATCTATCCCCTGGTAACATTGTGCTTTGTACTCCAGGCCAACCCATCTCATCTCAGGGGCCACAGATCTGGGGCTGTTTTGTCCCGCGGAGGAGGGGCCTGCCTCCCGCCCCCCCCCCCAAAGAGTCGCAACGAGGATCATTTTTCTCCAGATGACCCTCCACTTCAGTAATATGATCGTCCTGTCATGGTTCCAGGCCCTGATTTTGGCAGCACAAAGCTACAGTGCATCTTTCAGTCCCCGAGCCAGGGAATGCAGCTGCGGGTCAGAGCGTGACCAATCAGGAATGAACATTTGGAGCGCGTCTAATGCCGTTTGTACAGGCGGCCTTTCATGCATTCATGGGATGGGAGTCCCACAAAGCAGGGCTGACACTGCCTTGCTCCTCCAACTTTGATATCTCACACCCTGCTCTGAGATAATCCGGCAGGACCAGGCCGAGCCCGGCTGCAAGACGGCAGTGCCCTCGCCGAAATATTTTAATGCTCAGCGCAACTTTGCCGAGGGCGAACGTGAGTCTTCGTTGCACTTGGCTGTACGTGGCTCAAGCCGGCTCTCGCTCCCCCCTTTCCTGTCCTTCCTCCCCCAGGAGAGCCGAGGAGCCTGAGAAACAGCCTCCGCTCCCGCTCAGCCAAAAAGCCAAGAAGTGAGCCAATGTCTGGGGCTGTGTTTCCTCTACCTTCCCGCAGAGCGCAAGATTGATGAGAACAGGAGTCCATAATCAACCCAAGCCGAGCCTTGTCCCGTAGCCGGAGGGCCTCTTAAAGAAACACTGTCACGTTAGAATTAATGATTTTTTTGTGGCCGGCCCCTGCGTGCCAGTCCTTCGCAATTTGAAAGCACGCCGTCTTAACAAGGGCACTTTTTAATTAGCAGGCCAAAGGGGCGGGGTTTTACACAGGCACACACCCCAAAATAATCAATTTTCAAATTGCTTGGATCATCGGGGGGGGGGGCAATGGGGAAAGGGAACAATGCAATGGTGACTACACTTTCAAATCTGCCTCTTGCAAGCCCCAGTAGCTATTCTTGCCTCTAGGATGGCTCCTGATTGTTCTGGGCATTTCTTTAAACGCACACACACACACTCACACACACACACACACACACACACAGAGGCAGATCTAAGGGAGGGCAAAGCTCTAAGTGTTGCCTTACTCTGTCATGTAAATCCCTCCTGTCCCTTGCTGCTGTAGCCAGTAAGCAACACCAAGATGTTGCTTTTCCCTGTGAGGATTGGCTAGAACAGTGCAGAAGAGGAGTGATTTCCACTGCAAGGTAAGGCTTCTTGCAACACTTACAGATTTTCCCCCCCCTTAGATCTGCCTCTGCGTGCACACACGCGCACACACACGCACACACACACACACTACAAAACCCAACCACTTGGGTAAGTGGCCTTTATTTGTCGTGGACAGATTGCTTTGTCACCCCTGAGAAAAAAGTCTCACCAGATTATAAAAGGGGATAGCTATTGCAATACGGGTGTGAGTGCAATCCTGAACTGGTGTTAGGCCAGCAAAGTTTGGCCAGCACAAGGGCCACCATACAATATGTTTGGACCACATTCCGAGTCAGAAAGGCACGGACACAGGCGTGCACCACCCTCCCTGACTCAGAGAGTGGCCCAAACCCACTTTATGGTGGCCCTTGGGCCGGCCAAAGCTTGCTGGCCTCACTGTGACGGCCAAACTCCAAGTTAGGATTGCGCTCGGTGTGTCGTCATCGTGCTCCCACTCCCTCGCTCCAATCTGACATGTTCAGCTGATGCCCTCATGGGATTTATATGTTGAGTTTTAGATTTCATGACCTCTTCGTAGAAAGTAGGCCTGGGGACACCGTGAAATGAAAGGGTTTTCAAGAGGTCCAGAGAGAATAGGAATATTATGACTGGCCAGGGGCCTATGAAATTATGCCCTTCCCACAACAGTGATCTGATAGCATCACGGTTTAGTCTTCTGTTGGGGTCGGCGGTTGTCCTGAATGCAGAGGCATGAGCAAAGGTGAGGGCTAGGATCCTTTTGAGGGATTGGTTTCCTCTTTCTCTGGGTTTAAAATGCTCGACAGGTGGGTCGTTCCTGATGTGCGGCAAGCCTCTGGTTTTGGGAGGCGTCACCTTTGAAAAGGCTGTTTGGATATATGAAGGTTAATATAGGAGACAGCAAGGTCTATAAAACGCTAATGTAACATTTACGCGCTAACAGCTTCTGTGGTAGCAATAAAAACCATATCAGTCAAATTGTTGGTTCCTAAGAAAACACAGCTGCTTTCGTACCACACCAGAGTGCTCGGGGAAGAAAATTTATTGTGGCGGAAAAAAAACCACACACATACACACAATGCGCTCCACACAACCAGTCGCTCCTAGTGGCTGCCTCTAAGCAGGGCTGTATCAGCCATGGCTTTGGCAAAATATCTTTATTGATCTCCTGGCACCTTTTTTCGTAATTAAACTGGAAAAAAAAATTGGCATTAATCATGCCAGATCTTGAGACTTAAAGCACAATCCTGTTATTGCACTGGGCTGCTTGTGCCAGCCCGGTGCTGTTGCAAACATGGATTATTCCATGTTGGGGAAGTACTGGCAGCCTGGAATTCCTCCAAAGCACGGGGCCTGCCCAGTGGTGTCATTCAAATGATTTAGGAACAGGAACTCACTTTTGATTGGCACTTGTCGGGAACCCGGAACCAGCCACGGAGCCCGTTAGGATCCGGAACGCCCGTTCTGGTCTGTTCCCCCTGAATGACATCACTGGGCCTGCCTCGGTAGAATTGGCCAGCCCTGCTCTTCGGATATTATTAGGAGTGCAATCCTAACCTGGAGTTAAGCCGGCACAGTTAGGCCAGCAAAGTTGGGCCAGCACCAGGGACACAGTAAAATATGTTTGGATTACTCTCGGAGTCAGAGAGGCTGACACACAGAGTAGTCCAAAACGCTTTATGGTGGTCCTTGTGCTGGCCAAACTTTGCTGGTTTAATTTATCCCCGTCTAACTCCATACATACAGGATGGTGCTGTCAGTGACTTACATTTGATGCTTTCCCCTTAAAATTACAACTGGTCTTCACATTTCTTCAATAAACCACTGCCTTTGGTTGGATGAGGTTGAAAAATTTATCTTTCATTCTACGTATGCAAAAATCCAGCCTTGGTGTGCCAAGGAAGATATTTCTCATTGAATGAGTTTTCTGGTCAAGGTAGGTTTTTACATTTGTGTTGCAAAGTAATTGAGGGGCAGAGTTATCTTGTAGCATCAATCTAAGTTGCTGGTCACAATTCACCCGTCTCATTGATACATGAGATGGACCCAGTGGTGGGATTCAGGGGGTTCGCCCAGGTTCTATAGAACCGGTTGTTAAATGGCCGGGCCCCGCCCACTCGCTTACCTCTGCTGGCTTCGGGTTTTTTTTTTTTTTGCTCCAGCTATGATGTCATAGAACCGGTTGTTAATTTATTTGAATCCCACCACTGGACAGACCTAACCTGGAGTTAGGCCAGCACAGTTTGGCCGGCACAAGGGACACTGTAAAGTATGTTTGGACCACTCTCAGAATCAGAGAGGCCAGCACACAGACATGCGCTATCCTCCCTGACTCCGAGAATGGTCCAAACGCTCTTTATGTTGGCCCTTATGCTGGTCAAACTTTGCTGGCCTAACTGTGCTGGCCTAACTCCAGGTTAGGATTGCACCCATCTTCAATGGGGTACGTTTGACCTGGCAATAGGGTTACCAACCCTCCCCGTTTGACCTGGAGTTTCTGGAAGTCAGCTTCGATCTTGAGGTGAAAGCAGTTCTGGAGATTTTAACAGAACTTTCAGGACTTTCCAACATTACACTGTGTTGGGAGCCAACCTGATAAAGGAAAAACATAATCTTCAGGAATAGCTCCAAGCCAGAGCTGACAATCCCACCTGCCAGCTCTGAGAAAGAGGTGGCTGCTATTTCAGACTCTGCTTATCTCCAAAGTCTTCTTGGCAGAAACCAAGCTTTAACAGGGCACATATGAATCCAGTTGCCTTCAGGCTGTGGGGTGAAGCAATGATCTCTGCACATTTTCACTCACCCCCACATTTTCCACTTGCGAGTATGGCCCTGTGAAATTAGTCCTCAGGCTTAAAGGTGGAAAATGGCTCATTCATTCACCGCAGAGATCAATCCAATAGACTACAGATCACAATGATTACAGATAAGCTTTTGCAGATTCACCTCCCTGAGAAACTTCACTTTGGCTCCCCTTGAAAACCTTCAGATGTTTTGCCTTTAGAGGAAAATTTGTTTTGAAACCCTGCTTTCCCAAATTTCTGTGCCAACCCTGAACGAGTTAGAAAACAACCTAGTGCGATATCAAGGATAGATAATTTTTGGTATAAAGAATGTTCCATGAAATCTACCATACAATGACTCGGAACGCAATCCTAACCAACTGGCCCAATACTTCTGGAAAGGCTCAAAAATCCAACCCATGACCCACACCGCATAAACTCATGACCCACCAGTAGGTCAGGCTGTGCAGCTATAAAAGGGCATAGCAGGTGGTGTGAGGGGCATTTCACAGTGACCATCCCCTGCTTCTTTCCTGGGGGGTTGATTTTTCAGAGCCATATTGGGCAAAACACAAATTCTGGATTCTCATCATGGCCCCAAGAGTGAGGAGGGAATCCTGGCCACATATAATTAGGGAGATGGTCCTCTGGGCAGCCTTTGGAATAGAACAGATGAAGGACAAAGCCAAACCATTCCCTCATTTTTCTGCTCAGGAACTAGGATGTGGAGAGACGCTGTGGGTTGGCAAATCTCTCCCCCGGAAGAAGCACGATTTCCATAATGGCTTGCCCTGCTGCCTGCTGTTTTACTTAAGAGATGCTTGGAGAGGGCGAGCTGTGTTTTGGCTTTGGGAACTTTCCAGATCAGGAGTAAAGGAAGTCCCCCTCATTTCCCATCACAGAGCCTAGAGAGGGCATTTGTTATGTTAATTAAAGAAGGCCGCTCCATCCTGCTGTCCACCTGGGGCCTCCTTGGATGGGCCTGAGAAGTGGGCCTGATGGGAGAACCTTACCTTGACAGGTAGGAAACAAAGAGGGCTAGTCCCTTAAATGATTAACCAAGCATGGAGAGCCCAGCTGGGCTTGATCCATCACTGTCACACTGTTGTCTTGCATGGCTGGCCACATAACTGTGAGAGCGAGGGACTAGAAGCAAAGCTGTTGTGTCCGGGGCATGTTTGTCCTTCCAATTGATTCATTACAACTCAGATGGCGCCCCCTCCACTCGCATTTCATTGGCGATTTTTCTCAATGTTCTGGGGTGGAGGTGGGGCAAGGGGATAGGATGCGTTCACGCCGGCTGCTGAAACCAGAGCAGGTGTCGAGGCGTGCCCAAGTTTTGCAAAAGTGTGCATACAATGCATGTTTGGTCTCTGGGCTGGGAAACAGACCTTGAGCGGAAACCCTGGGGCAGGGGCGTAGCTGATGAAAGTGTAGCCCAGTGCAGGAGGCCAAAATGCTGCCCTGGAAGTGTTGTTACAACAGGAAGTGATGTCACAGTTGCATTTTTGTTTTCAGGTTTTGGGCCATAACGTTTGATAGAGTGAAGATACTACACTCTGGTCTATTTCATTGCATTCTGCATTAAATTACCTTTCCACTGATATATAACATGATGCTATTATTCACAGATACCAAGGTTTTCACCATTTTGGCCACTAGTGTCAAGCTCGATTGTTCAATCAATCAATCAATCAATCACTAGTATTTACATACCGCTTTTCAACACAAAGTTCACGGTTTACAGGCAAATAATAACATTAAAGTTAATTGGCTCCCTGTCCCAAAAGGGCTCACAATCTAAAAGAATGGAGAACACCACCAGCAACAGCCACGAGAAAGACACTGTCCTGGGGTGAAGAGGGACAATTGCTCTCTCCCTGCTAAGACACCACTTGAAAAAGTGCCTCTTGCCCAGTTAGCAGGGGTTGTTGCCCCCCTAAAGCTTGTTGCCTGGTGCAACTTCACCTCCTGCACTTCTTTAGCTACACCCCTGCCCTGGGGCATTACCACAGTCAGTGCAGACAACGCAGATCTCTATTTCTGTGTTCCACAGAAGTAGTTGCCTGGGTGGGAAGGAAATTCTTTCCCACTTAACCGAATGGAGGAGTCAACTGCTGTCACTTGGTGTGGCAGGGGAGGGTGCACCCCCAAACGGAGAAGGATGTACAGGACTGAGCTCCAGCTTGGCCACTTTTCACAGGAGGTCCTTTTCACACTGCCCCCCCCCCACCAGTCTGCCTTGGAGCTCCATCTGCTGCTACAGGCTCACGGACGGTTGACCCAGTGAGAAAAGTTTGGCAGGCCTTAAAGTTTCAACATGTAATCATGCATGAGTTTAAACCAGCATTAATTTAAAAAAGAGGGGAGATTCTGTTTGCACAGCCATGACCTGACAGTCAGCAGTTTACAAAAGGTCAGGAACAGGGGCCTCTTGTGTCCACCCCCTCCATTTCTAGCCCCCCCCCCCATCTGCTACAATGACCAATGGGGTGTGAAGGCTCTGCCATAATAATATCACGAACCTTGACCCGAAATGGTAGATGATTATCAGCAGTTAGCACTTTACAGAGAAAGAGATCAAGGCAGCAGCCTTCCCATGGGAGCTACCAGGGGCTGTTGGGGGTGGGCAGGGGGTGGGCACGAGAGCGGCACACCAAACCGGGCCACCTGCAGAAGCTTGCCCCAAGATGGCAACATGAGGAATTTACACAAGGAATTAAGTGGTGATTGGAAATCCAGAGAGAGGAGGGATCGAAGGCATGGAGGTTGGACTTACCTTTGGAGGCGGCAGTTTCTGGAATGGTCCAGTTTCGAAAAAAACCCCAGGTCTCTGTAGGGGGAGAAGGACGAGAATGAGTTGCATGCGCCATCCAGATGGGTTCCCACATTCCTAACCGGGGTTGGCTGCCAGTGATGTCATGCAGGGGGAACGCGGGGGAACTCAGTTCCTCTAGTTAAAATTAGGGCTGACTCCGCCCACTTCACTCTCCCCCCTCCCCCCTCCCAATTCCTCTGCAAAGAGCTTTTCTTCTTGGTTGGCCGGCACTCAGAGGGTTAAAGGGAGCGACTCCGGATTCCTAGGGGGGCGAATGGCTGCACCACTGGAAGTGTGGCTCTGCTCCCCATGTGCTTTTTTCCATGCAGGGATACTCCTACGACAGCTCATGTGACTTATTCAAAGATCTACTCGGGAGCAATGAGCAGAATGTTGGGAGTGGTAGAGAGCTGAGTGAAGCTGGTGGCATGGATGGTTGGCTGATGCTTGTGGCACTAGACTGGAGAAGAATCTTGCTCGATGCTCTTCACCAAGCCGCGAAATCACATCTGACCCGGAATGCGCAAAGTGGCTCTGTTTTGCGGGCGCACAATATCACCTACCTGGCACACTTGAAACTTAAAACTAATAAAATTAATTTAAAATTGATAAAAAGAGAACTTGGGATGAGAATAAAAACACGTAACACGCTTTCCGCCTTTCAAATAAAAAAATCCACAACACAACAACAACAACACCACAACACCCCTAGTTACGAGCTGTCCCTCCACTTTGTCTGCATGAGTTGTGTTACACCATCTCTGTCTTTATTTGGCTACTCTTCAAAAAAAATAAATGACTTTAATTATGTACCAAGCACATGTTCCAAATCTGGTTGTTGTAATCCATGTTGGTAAGCAAGCAAGCAAGCAAGCAAGCAAGCAAACATCACCAGTGGTGGGATTCAAATAAATTTACAACCGGTTCTATGATGTCACAGCCGGAGCCAAAAAAAACCCCGAAGCCAGCCGAGGTAAGCGAGTGGGCGGGGCCCGGCCATTTAACAACCGGTTCTATAGAACCTGAGCGAACCCCCTGAATCCCACCACTGAACATCACAACCCTATTTTTGAGGCATCTGAAAAAAGAGAAATTGGTCCACCCCTCTTCTTGTAGCCACAAGGAAGTTCCTATGTGCCAGCACTGATCTACAGCAGTGTGCTTTTTCCTGCTTCTTAGCCGTCCTGATTTTTAACCAAATTGTCAAGAGGGCAACACCCCCCTGTCAGTAATTTAGCTCATTTGAAAAGCAGCAATCATGTTCAAGCTCCAGCTGTCACTTTCCCCCGGAGCTCAACACCCCTCTGGGCCCTTACAAGAGAACAGTCCCACCAGCTCCCCTAGGCATTCCCCTCTTTGAAGCAGGCAAGGCAGGAAATTAAGAACTGTCTTCAAACAAAATCTCTCTGACTCCTTCAGGAATAGAAAAAAAAGACAATTTCCTCACTGTCTCCTCTCCTTATACACAGAACTGGTTTACGGTAATCTGGGGCTTTAAGCCTCGCAAAATATGACATCCCCCCCCCAACTCCCCAAGACTCCCATCTAGTTCTGCTTTTGAGCCTTATTTTCCCGAGCTGAAGTGCTGGAGGAGGCAGAAGTCAAGCGAAGACTAAGCTCTGCTGGGGCCTTTCCATTTTGATGATGGAGGAGCCAGTGAGACAGTGGTGTGTGAAAGTGGCAAACCCAGTTTTCAAGTAGGAAACAAGCATAACCAAAGCAGATCTTTCTGTGCTGATGGTGTAAGGCAGGGCTGGCCAACCCACGGTGATCTGCTTCCATTGCAGTGGGTAACCCAGGAGCAAAACAGTGAGGATTTCCAGGGGGGTGGGAGAGCAGACACAAGTCCTTCTTTGTGTCACACCCCAAAGCTGTGGTAAAGGAGGATTCTTACCCATCCACTACCACCATGATTGTCAATGTTTTACTTCTCACGGCACACAGACCTCTATGGTTTTCTCTATGGTCTTCACCTCTTGTGATGTCACTTCCGGTTCTGGGAGACGCTTCCAGGCTTGTGGTTCTGTTTCTAGAGCAACTGTCCTTAGTAACGAATAATGTGATAGCGTTATTCATACGTACCAAGGTTTTCACAATTGTGGCCACTAGTGTCAAGCTTGTTGCCTCCTTCAAGCGTGTTGCCCAGTGCAATTGCACCCCCTTGCACTTCTTTAGCTACGCCCTTGGCCCCATGCATATCATAGGCCATTAAAATTATATTCAGGCACAGGATACGCTCTCCACGATCTCTTCTTTTTACGGTTGTAATAACCACGGCGATTGTACCGAACTCCATGACGACTCCATGACGACCATTGTGCAAGACGTGGTTGGAGAATGAAGTGCTGTGTGAGGGCTAGGGAGCGAGGGAGACACTGCTGTCTTGGCATTTAATTGTGTGCAGGAGAGTTTGCCCAGGATTTGTTTGTACAGTAGGAAAAGTTACCTTTTCTAAGCTTGTAAAAATGGCTGAACAAATTTTAATTAAACTTTCCAAAAGAATCCACCTTCTGGCTCTAACTCAGGATGGAAAGTGGCAAGCCTTGGGCTGAAAAGTTATAAAAGAAATGAAAAACAGCCTAAGCAAGTGTTGATGGAAGGAAATAACTGAAAATGTTAACATTGTTCAAATGTAGTATGAACTAACAAGAGAAAACTATAATTTTAAAAGGCAAGCAGGCTGCATTCCGTAGGAGCGGTCCTGGATTCATGCAGAATGGCCATTACCCCTTTCAGGGTGCAAAACCAACCTGGAGTTAGGCCGGCAAGGTTAGGCCAGCAAAGTTTGGCCAGCACAAGGGCCACCATAAAGAATGTTTGGACCATTCTCAGAGTCAGAGAGGCCAGCACACAGACGAGCGCCATCCTCCCTGACTCAGAGAGTGGCCCAAACGTGCTTTACGGTGTCCCTGGGGTTGGCCAAACTTTGCCCAAGTTTCAGACTTTGAAATTCTGCCTGAGCGTTGAAGCATCACTCAGGAAAATGGATGGCAACCCGGGGGGTATACACTCTCACTCCCACACAGGGGCTTCTAGTGCTATAGTGACTGGGCTTCACACAGCCGAAGAAGTACACTGAACGAAGTTATAAAAAAAAAAAAACCTCCTTTATTGTTTATGAATAAAGAAAACAATGTGACACCGGATTGCGGTGAAAGAGAAATATTTATTCCATCGGCAGGCCACAGCAGCCCTGAAGGCCAGAAGCCGTTTCTTAAGAAGCGGAACCCGTCCCGCAGCATCTGTGTATGCAGGCCTCCCAGGGCAGTGTTTGCATCCTGGTAACCATGGCGACAAAGCTCCATCCCCAGGCCTTGGCCTGTCCCTTGCTCCTCACACCTGGGTTATCTTTCCTTTGTCTCTCCCACAGCTCCGGCCAAGACAGATTTCTGCTGGCTGTCACAGTGGCCGGGTTGAGAAACTCCCTGCTTCCTCCCCATTGTTTGTCTGTCAGGGGCTGACCCCCTGGAACAACAGCTGGTTGCCGAGGAGGAGGAGAACGTGATCTTGGAGATGATGTTGTGATTCAGTTAGGGGCGGGAGGACAGGATTCTGCTCTGTGTTTATTCAGAGCCTTAAAAAAACAAATGCCTGTCTAGTTTAATACCTGCCAGGTAAGAACTATCTCCTGCTGGCTCTGCAGAGGCCATGTAACATACCGCCATGGGGCCCATGGCAGTGATGTCACTGTGCCACATGATGTTGTGACATCATTTCCGGGTTCTCCAGGGAAGGCAGGGCGCTTGCTGCTGCAGCTTCTTGCACCCGTTCCTTTTCCTGTGGAGGTTGGGAGCCGTCACAGAAGACGGAAGAGGTGCGCAAAGCCAACAGCACGCTACCTATCGGGGAGAACCCAGAGGTGCCTGGGCGGAGCTTCTGGCGGTGCGCCTGCAGGTGCAGATCCGAGCAGCCCCATAGGGCAGGCTGGAGCTTACCTCAGGGCAAAGGGAAAACATCCCTTTGCCCCACGCTGAGCTGCTGCTGCCTCCTAACGTGCTTAGGAGCAGTGGTGGAATCTAAAACGGGAGGATCCGGAACGCTGGGCGGGACTAACCTTGAGTGGCAGCCCGTCCATTCGGGTCCGCCACCTTCCCGCCCGCCGCACGGGCTGCCCTCCGTGGATGCGCCCTACTGCCGCTTGCCCACGGCACCTGGCGTGCCCCCCACCCGTCCCCCCCCCAGCGAGCAGGCGCCCCCTCCAAGGCCACGAGTGCTTTGCAGCGCCGCGGCCACCACGGAGCCGGGCGAATGGCGGCGCATGGGCGGAGCTAGGCCGGAGTAGCGTTCCACTCACAGGTTAGTCCCTCCCAGCCTTCCGGATCCTCCCGTTTTAGATTCCACCACTGCTTAGGAGGCAGCCCAGCTGTGCTGGCCTGGCTATTCCAGCACAGGTTAGGATTGGGCTGACAATCTCAGAGAGACTAGTAGAAGCCTAGGAAGCTGCCATGCAGAGTCAGGCCCTTGATCCACCGCATGAAACATTGTCAGCACTGGCTGGCAGCAGCTCTCCCGGGCAGAGGCGGATCTAAGGGGGGAGCAAATCTGTAAGTTTTGCAAGAAGCCTGACCTTGCAGTGGAAATCACTCCTCTCCTGCACCGTTCTAGCCAATCCTCACAGAGAACAGCAACATCTTGCCGTTGCTTACTGGCTACAGCAGCAAGGGAGAGGAGGGGTTTACATGACAGGGTAAGGCTTCTTGCAACACTTAGAGCTTTGCCCTCCCTGTAGATCCGCCTCTGCTCCCGGGTTTCAGGCAGGGTTTTTTTCTCTCTCTCCTCTGCCCTTCCAGGAAACTGAACATAGACCTTCCCAGTGCAAAGCATAAAGTATACCACTGAGGTACACCACTTCCTCTTAGCCTTTGCGATCTTTCTCCAGGGTGTAAGCACTTGTGATAGATCTAGCCCAATGTCCAGAGAACTGACTCTCTCTCTCTCTCTCTCTCTCTCTCTCTCTCTCTCTCTCTCTCAAACACACAACACACCCCAGCCAACCTTTCTTCCCACAGGAAAGTCGTCCCATCTTCTCATGAAAAAGGGGTGCCCCTGCTGCTAAAGGCTATGAAAGCCCCATTGGCTACACAGCTGGAGACCCCGCAGTGAGCGGCCTCCCCCTCCCCCAATAACCGAGGGAGAAATCATTTCAGATATTGAAAGTGGGCTCTTTTCAAGGCTGGCTTAAGGGCAGACAATGGCTGTGGCCTGTATCATCCCTAACGCGGGCTGACAAACACATGGCAGGCCCCTTGTCTGCGGCTTTGATGTATGCAAATCCCACTGCCGGGCCCTGGGATGCCCACGCCTCCAGCATCTCCTGCTACAGGCGCTTGCGTGCAAACCTGCAGAGCGGCCTTTGCAGGACAGCGCGCCTGCCTCCCCCCGCCCCCGCTTCGTGGGGAGCAGGTCCCGGCTCTTGGAACGCAACGCTGGGGGAATAGGCTTTGTGCCGAGGTTCCCAGGGAAGAGCGAGACTTTCCCATGGCATCCTAAAGGCCGGAAGAAGGGGAGATGGAGGCTTCGGCGTGCACAGAGCAAGCAAACAAGGAATCACGCCCCCCCCCACCCAAGGAAGCTAATTCCTAGGTTCATACCTGTTTTTCCTCACTGTGTAAGCCAGTTGCTAGCAAATGCAGAATGCGTAGCATCGCCTCTAACCAGCTCCATATGTCTGGCAGAATGGATCTGGGGCTGGCAATGTACCGCGGAGCATTGGGGCTGGATGCGGGGGTGGGGGGGGACAGGTTGGAAAGAAGTCTCTGCCGACTCAGGAAGTTCCATGCGTCACATTTGGCCTGTCACTATCTCTGAGGAGGACTGCCATTTCTACACACCCACAGTGCTTTTAAGTCTGGCCCCAAGCCTGTCTCAGGCTCTTTGGGTACACGAAGGAGTGTTGTTAATGCAGGTTCCCAACAGGGCCAGCTCCAGGAGCATTCCCGCAGGGTCCCCAATCCTCCCCGCAGGGCCCCCCCCCCACTCACCAAGAAAATGCTCGTGGTGCCACAAGCTTTATTGGGGGCAACAAGCGGAGCTTGACACTAGTGGCCAAAATTGTGAAAGCCTTGGTAATTACGAATAGTACTATCACTAGATATAATCAGAAAGGTAATTCAATGCAGAATGCAATGAAACAAAGCAGAACGTCATCTCTTTGCTCGATCAAATGTTATGGCCAAACCCCCAGCAAACAAAAATGGCAACCGTCATGTGAAAATCACGGTTTGTTGACATTGCGGTTATTAGGAATAATACTGTCGTGTTACAGAACATTCGATGCGGAATTTCACGCAGAATGCAATGAAACAAGCTGGAGAATGATCTCTTCATCCTATCAGATGTTAGGGCCAAAAAACCTGAGAAAACAAAAATGGAACTGTGATGTCACTTCCTGTTGTGATGTCACTCCCGGGGCATCATTTTGCCCTCTGCACCGGGCTACACTTTCATGAGCTAGGCCCCTGTCAACAAGACGTTTGATCTGCTGACTGCGTCCTCCTGCAAGATCGACTTTCAGTCCTTCCATCATGAGGCTGATTCTGGCTTCATCTTTATTGGGACTCTACATTCCACAATCTCAGTTGCCACTTAGAAGGGCAAACAAAATGTTGAACAGCAAGCAAGAGCTTGGGGGTGAAAGCAAACAGTGTCCCTTTGCCACTCAGCAGATCTCTCCACTTCTAGCCACCCACCTGATCACAAACAACCCAGGAGGGGATCAAATTAGACCTGGGCCTTGGAGAAGGACAGAAGGACAGGTGGCCATCCTGCTTTCAGCGCCAACCCTCAAAACCTGGCCATGAGCATCCAGCTCCTCCCCTCCCACACTCACTCACCCCCAAGGGGTTCCCCATCCATCAAACATCTTAAACAAGCCCAGCTATTACTTTAATTCCAGCTGTGGCTCCAGTTACACTCCCAAGCTGCTCCATTAGCTGCCAAAACAGAAACTGTCCCCTTGATAAGTGGAGGAAAAATCCAAAACCCAACAGGTTGCTGTGGAAACACATTCCAGTCTGTGGGGGCTGTGTCTTCAGAGGTCAGAGTTCTGACCTCCTGGATCGCCCTCGGGCCGCACATTGCGCACTCTGCTGCGTGAATGATGGCAGATGCTCCTCTGGGCAACGCTTGTCCATCTGGGGAGATTCCACTCGAGGTACGCTGCCTTGACATCTGCGCTGTGCAGTGGAGAAGTGACTATAGCCTCCTTTCTTGTTGGGAAAGAGGCCAGATGCCGGGCATTTAATGGCACGGCAGCAAAAGCTCTGGGTTTCCCGGTGATCTGGTAGAGCATCCTAGAGAGATGATAACTACCAGAATAGGTGTGCAATCCTAACCAACTTTCCAGCACTGGGATAAGGGCAATGCAGCTCCGAGATATGGGAACAAACATTCCCTTACCTTGAGGAGGCCTCCGTGACTACCCCCCCCCCAACTGCAGGATGCAGCACATGCCCCATTGGCACGGCTGTGTCAGTGCTGGAACGTTGTTCAGGATTGTGCCCTTAGAAAGGTCCATATACCTCGATATTACATACTCCAGTGTGTCTCAGAGCTCAATCCTATACTGCGCTAGAACGGCGAGGCTGGCTGGCCTGCGCCATTTCCAGCGCAGTATATGGGAGGCTGGAGCCTCCTCCTCGGAAACAGCAGGCACAGATCTGAGGAGACCACACGGCCCGAATTGGGGCCGCGCAGCCTGGGAAACGGGCCTAGGATTTGGCCTTCTGGCATTTTTGTTTGGGAGGCATGGATTTCCTCAACAGCCTCCAAGCCAGGCGTCCTTCGTTTCATCCTGTCTCATCTCTGTCACTCACAAGTGAGAGTGTTTTTTTTTTATACCCCTGCTGCAGATGCCTCTAACCTCCAGCTGCCTGTTTACATTTCTCCTTGACACACCACCAGGCTGCATTGCCTTTTATAGGCTGCTGGCGCTTGCACACATACACACCGTTAGTATCAACAAGAGCCCTGGTCATCTGGGAGTAGCGGGAACTGGTGCATGCTGGGGCTTCTAGGAAACCAGCCGCGGAAGTTTGGCCCAGAGAGGCAGCACAGTGCAAAGGGCTGCTGAGACGGCCTGCGACTCCGTTCATCTGGTTGAAGGAGGAAAGGGCACATCAGATCAAGGGCATGTGCTCTGCAGGTATATTATGGGCATTTCCTGTGACAGGAAAATGCAGGCTTCAAGGTGAGTCTGGCACCATCCAAGGTGATGATGACAGACTCACCTGTTAGTTGAAACCCACATCTGCCTGCAGAGGCAGATCTAAGGGAGGGCAAAGCTCTAAGTCTTGCAAGAAGCCTTACCTTGCAGTGGAAATCACTCCTCTCCTGCACCGTTTTAGCCAATCCTCACAGGGAACAGCAACATCTTGGCATTGCTTACTGGCTACAGCAGCAAGGGAGAGGAGGGATTTACATGACAGGGTAAGGCTTCTTGCAACACTTAGAGCTTTGCCCTCCCTGTAGATCCGCCTCTGTCTGCCTGACAGCCCAATTCTAACCTTGAGTTAGGCCAGCCAAGTTTGGCCTGCTCCAGGGACACCATAAAGTATGTTTGGACCACTCTCGGAGTCAGACAGGCCAGCACACAGACGGGCAGCATCCTTCCTGACTCCGAGAGTGGTCCAAATGTGCTTTGTTGTTGTTCAGTCGCTAAGTTGTGTCTGACTCTTCGCGACCCCCTGGACCACAGCACACCAGGCCTCCCTGTCCTCCACTAGCTTCCGGAGTTTGCCCAATTTCATGTTCATTGCTTTGGTGACACTATCTAACCAAAATGTGCTTTACAGTGGCCCTGGTGACAGTCACACTTTACTGGCCTAACTGTGCCAGCCTAAGTCCAGGTTAGGATTGTGCTCTCAGGCAGATGTGGGTTTCAACGAACAGGTTGCTATTGGACACTGCCAGTTCCGTCAGGAGTCCTTTTCCTGCCTGCTCCCCTTACTTTTGAAGTTTGTGCGTGACTCCTGCAAATGAAGCTTCTTTAGCCCTGGTGGGCCTATGCATTTAAAACGTTGGTTGCAGGAGAAACAACTTTGTATTCCAACCCTGTTACTGGCCTCTGTTTGTTTTTAATATTCAAGCTATTTCATATTGCAAGGAAACTTGGGGTTTTTATTTTTCTAAGGGAATGTCAGGAGGTATTTTCCTTGGCTCATGCCAGCACGCGATGCCTTAGCCATAGAGTTTGCATGCCAGGATGAATGCTCTTGGCATTTCTGCTCGTAGGGGGGGTGGCAGGAGGTATTGTTTTGGCCAAAGGTATGGAAACTGTCGCTTCACATCCATATGAAAGAATGTCTTTCTTCGAAAGGGCAGCCCAGCTGCAATGCAACACTAACATATGAAGCAGGCCTTCCTTATATTGAGTTGGACCAGGAGACTCTCGGTCACCACTGCTCTGATCGACAGCTGAAGGTCCACAGTGTTCCCAGTCCAATGTGGATCTTCTGCAAAGGATTCAAGCTAGGATTTCTGCATGCAAATAATGAGCTCTACCACTAAGCAACAATCTGGTTTGGTGCTCATCCAGCCTGTCGTCATTACTACAGAGCCACCTTCAGCCATCAGATTCTGCACACACCTGAGCTCAGGTAAGGACCTCTGAGAGGTCAGCACCTGTCTCTATCCACCTGGACATGGAATACTCATCCAACCATGATCACTAATCCATGATCCATCCAACTAATCCACTAATCCATCCAACCATGATCACCATCCAACACCCAGCCTGTTTTCCCATTTCCCATTGGTAAGCAAGAGAGATGACACTGCCGCACTGAAAATGTGTGATGACAACCACTGAAAAGCACCTGCAAGCCCCAATCCCAGTGAACTAGGCAGCCCTGGGGAATCTCAGCTGGTAGTGCACATACACAAAGAGGATGATACCTTCCTTCCCTTGACTTACCCATACCTCAAAATCCACCCAAATGGGTCCAGCAAGAACACAACCTTTTTGGAACATCAAAAGCCACATTTGTCTTTTATTAGGATAGTTAATCCAATCACCTGGACTGCTTGTAATTAGGGCAGTGCCTGGGAGAGACTGCAGCTCCTGCTAATTCCAGGCTGCAGATGTGTCCCTGAGGACTCTCGTTTAATAGTACATGGGAAGCAATATCTCCACATCTTTACTGTAGGCAGAAGCTTGGCTTGTTCCATGCTCAGTGCATTCACACAAACAGAGCTTCATGACCTGCAGAAGAGTCCCTAGAGAGTGATGGGATTTTTTCCTCACCTAAATTAGGATGGTGAGGCTTAAGAACATAAGAACATAAGAAGAGCCCTGCTGGATCAGGCCAAAGACTGGAAGCTAGTAAGGCTTCCTGTATCTCACAGCGGCCCACCAGGTGCCCCAGGGAGGCATGAGACAACAAGAAGCTTGGATCCTGTTGCCACTCCCTTGCACCCGGTAATTGAACCTTGAACCTTAGATGACATGTTCAGGTTCAGCTTGAGTCAGATTTGGTCCACCTTACTGAGTACAAGCATGCCCTGGTATCCGCTGGTGTTCCATTCTGGCCCCCACCACGGATACCTGAAACCGCGGACAGTGGAGACGCCTTTTCAAAGATAGGGGAACATCAGTGGTTTTGTTGCAACAAGTTTAAAAATGAGATTTGTTTGATGTTCCCCTATCTTTTAAACAGGCACCCCAGTATCCGTGGTACTGGTGGATAACGGCACCACGTGGATACCAAATCTGTGGATACCAGCGCACACCTGTATTGAGGAACCCTGAGTGGTAGCAGCCTTCCAGGGTTTCACTGGGGAATCTTTCTCCGAACAACCTGCAGATGCCAAGGATGGAATCTGCAGTCTTCTGCATGCAAAGCAGGTGCGGGTCCGTTGAGCTGTGCCCCCTCCTCTAAATTTGGACCCACCCACCCCAGAGAGCTCTACAGCCCTTTGTGGGCGTTTTCATGTTCTTGGATTGCCCCACAGAAAAAAAGACCCTGCACAGAGAGAAAGGCTCTCGTGCAAAACGTGTTCCCTTTTGCTTTCCCGAGCTGAAACGCAAGCCAGCTCAGCTCCCTCTCTGCAGCCTGTGCACTTCTCTGAGCAAATATTTTCCTAGAAGTTTGGTTGCTGACAAGCTGCTTGCTTCACAGAAAAAGGCGGAAAGGGAAGGGGGGGGAAGAGGAAAGGAGGGCAGCTTCAGCTCAGGTTGGATACCCACAGAACATACCTGAGAAGCCCAGGGAGAAAGGAAAAACACACGAGGAAATGGCTTTGCTTCAGCGTCTTTGCTGGCTTGCCCGCTCAAAAGCAGAGACGGTCACTTACCTCCAGCGCCGTCCCAAAAATTCCTGTCCACTCCCGAAGCCTGCCCTGTTCAAATCACCGCTCTCAGGCACCAGACACTGTTCTTAACGTTGCCTTCAAAGCCAAACCTATTCCCCCATCCCACCATGGCTGTTTGCCCAGTCGCTGCACACATGGAGCCAAGAAAACCTCACTCAAGGAGAAAACAAAAATTACTGGGGAATGATGCGAGCAAAAGGGATGGTTCTTGTCTTGCGGGGGGGGGGCAGGCTCTGTACCATCCGGGAATGCAGCAGAGGAGGACTCTACGGGGGGGGGGGGAGAGATGCGGGCGGGGGGGGGGAGAGAGAGCGCGCTTGAAAATTGACAACACATGGCTGTTTCTTATCCTAGGGCCTAGTAAATAGGCCTTTCATGCTGGGCCAGTCGCTATGGCAACAAACATGCAGGAAATATTCCAGATAACTAGAATAGTGGCAAAAACATGTGTTTTGGATAAAACATTCCCCCCTCCCTTCTCCCATGACTTTATTCCTTTCTGCTGCTCAATGCAAGCTTGTCTTTCAGGGCAGACACCTTTCTTGTGTCTGGCAAGGGTCAGAGGCCAGCTTTGGCTGCAGCTCAGAAGATGAGCCCCACATTTTTTTTTCTCCAGGGGACAGAATAATAATAATAATAATAATAATAATAATAATAATAATAATAATAATAGGGTTTCTTCCTGCATCCATGTCTTCTGATGAGATTATTGAGCAGATTATTGTATCTTTTATTCTTATGTAATAACTTTGGTGACTTCCAATATCATCCTGTGTCTTTTTTTCTCATTTGTGTCAATGTGCTTTAAGCACAATGTTCCTTACCTTTCTTCTACCTTTGGTTTCCATTCTGTTGGTTTTTTATTTTACACTAATCCCAAAGCGTGCCTTTGCATTTCAAAACATTGATCATGCGAGACGTTTGTTATCTCCTGCCTAAAACCTTCCTTAGTTTTAAACTTACAAACAATTCTTTTAGAATTTGGCTCATTTTCTTTTTAATTTCCTTCTGTTGTTGATGTTCCTCCCAGTTCCATATGAAAGACAATCTGTATCAAATCTATATAAAGTCAATCTGTTGTGCATTTGCAGTTGACACAAAACATGAGTATGATAAAAGTCGCACAAAGCAGCTTTTTAATAAGCATAAACAAGCAGCGCTTAAGTAGGTATGTAAATAATGCTTGAGAGCTTTGTGTGTACTGGAGAATTCAATTGCATTAAAAGGCCATATTCTTGGCATAGGCCCAGCCCAGCTGCCTAGAGACAGAAGTACTGATCATGATCTTATAAGTTTGAATATTGTTGTTGTTATTGCTGTTGTTGTTGACATTAAATCTCTTTCTACTCCCACTGGCAAAATCTCAAAAGAAGACATTCAAAAAAGCCAATTCAACAGTCTCAAAAAGCATCATTTATCAAAAAAAGGTTATTTAGGGCAAGGCAAAAAAAAATCTCAAATAGAGGGCATGCTTCCAAACTCCGAAGGCATTTACAGGTGTGAAGGACTTCTGCTGAAGCTTAGTGGATCATAAGGAAGTCAGGGGTAACTGGTTGTCCAGTTTAGGGCACAATCCTAACCTGGCACAGTTAGACCAGCAAACAAGTGCCACCGTAAAATATATTTGGACCACTCTCGGAGTCAGGGAGGATGGCGCACATCTGTATGCTGGCCTCTGAGCGTGGTCCAAACATGCTTTACGGTGTCCCTTGTGCTGGCCAAACTTTGCTGGCTTAGCTTATGCCGGCCTAACTCAGTTTAGGATTGTGCCCTCAGTCATTGCCTTTTTGTGTTGTGCTCTGTGATCTCCAAAGTGGCCTTAAAAATGCAGACATATGACCGACATATGTGTGAATGCTTTAAGTAAGCTCAGCTGTGTCCCCAGGAACCAGAGGATCCAAACTAACCTGTGAACTCGGATGATGATGAAAAGCAACGATGTGCAAGAGGCCAGAAAAGCGGAATGTCAGAGCAATCTATCAACTTGGTCTTGCTCAATCTGGTCCTCGATGAAAGGCAGCCTGGAATCATTAGCATCTTGGCTGTCTGCTGATGCCAGCACTATCACTGGTCCAGGGGACAGGTGTGTGGGAGAAGCCTCCACCTGCAGCTAATGACCATCTGATGGTAATAAGGTGACCCCTCCTCTCCCTTTTTTTTCTCATTGATCTCGAGCCCATTCCCTAATCCTTTGATCCAGCACTAACTAGCAGAGCTCTCTGGCAGAAGCCCCTGCCATTTGTCTCCAGTAAAGTATGATTTAGATTTTGAATGCTGTTACATCCCCTTGAAAAATATGACTGCCGAGGTCTGTCTGGGAAAGCTCCTTTTTGCATGTCAAGGAGCAGCCAAGCTCTGGACTGTCTTGATGGATGTCTAATTTGGATGCACCACTTGGGACTGGATGTCCACATCACTTCTGTAGTCACGGTCAAGGGCACTCCATCAGAACCCATGGCTCACATTCTCTTCCTTCATGAAACCTTGCAACAGGGGATGGGGTTGTAGCTTGGTGGTGGACCAACAGCTTTGCATGCTGGAAGTTCTAGTTTCAGTCCAGGCTGGGCTGAGAACGATGCAGGAGAACGTCTGCCAATCAGTGCAGATAACTGACAGATTAATGGTCTGACTCTGTACAGGTGGCTGCATCTGTTCATCCTCTAAAGGTAAAGGTTTCCCCACGACCGAATGGTCTAGTCGTGACCGACTATAGGGGGCGGTGCTCATCTTTATTTCTAAGCCGAAGAGCCGGCGTTTGTCCGAGGACAAGCTTCCGTGGTCATGTGGCCGGCATGACTATACGCCGTAGCGCATGGAACACTGTTCCCTTCCCACCGAAGTGGTCCCTATTTATCTACTTGCATTTAGGTGCTTTTGAACTTTCATCCTCTAGACCTGGGTTATATAGACTTCTGCCTTTCAGTAGGTAAAAGTGTACTCAATCCTCTGAGGACCTGATCCTTAATTCATGATATCCTCCTATGCACAACACAAGTTTCTCCCTTGTCCAAAATAGTCATATCTTCCAGAAGAGCAAGGGTTTCCAAAGTGTGTGTTGCAACACCTTAGGGCATCACGGTGCACTCACAGGGATGCCAAGGGATGTCCCCGGTGGTCCCTCCAACCTGTTTGCCCAAGTGCTACCATCTTGAATCTCATGAAATCTCGTGAGATTTGGGCACCACCGTCTTGGATCTACACCAGATCTTGCAAGATTTGGGCATGCCATCTTGGGTCTTTGGAGATTTCATGAGATCCAGTGCCTAGCTGAGCCAGGATGAATTGGTTGCGGGGGCATCATGATCCGAATTTTTGAGAACCACTGCTTAAAAGGGTTTGGCTGCTTGTGCCAGCCAAACTTTGCCAGCCAAAATTAAATCCGGATAAGACAGAGGTGCTTTTGGTTCGGAAATCCACAGCTCGGGTATTGGACTATTGTCCTGCTCTGAATGGGGTTGCACTTCCTCTGAAGGATCAGGTTCGCAGCTTGGGGGTTCTCCTGGATCCACAGCTACACCTGGAGTCCCAGGTGGCGGCAGTGGCCAGGGGAGCCTTTGCTCAGCTTCGGCTGATTCGCCAGCTGCGGCCGTACCTGAGCTGTGCGGACCTGGCCACAGTGACCCATGCCCTAGTGACATCTAGATTAGATTATTGCAATGTGCTCTACATGGGGCTGCCTTTGAAGACGGTCTGGAAATTACAACTAGTCTAGAACGCGGCGGCTCGGGTGGTTGCTGGGGCACATCGGTTTGACTCTGTCGAGCCGTTGCTTTGGCGACTACACTGGCTGCCGGTTCTGTTCCGGGCCCAATTCAAGGTGCAAGTTTTGACTTTTAAAGCCCTTTATGGCTCGGGTCCAGGGTATTTGAGGGACCGCCTCCTTCCATATAATCCAACCCGTACTCTTAGATCATCTGGGGGGGCCCTTTTGACTGTGCCGCCACCAGAAGTGAGAGGGGCGGCGGCCAGGAAGAGGGCCTTCTCGGTGGTGGCCCCCCAACTCTGGAACACCCTCCCCTTAGAATTGAGAACTGCTCCCTCTTTGTTTACATTTCGGCGGGGGCTGAAGACCTTTTTATTCCAAAAAGCTTTTAACTGTTGACAGGCTGGCTGGCTGGCTGGCTGGCTGGTTTGTTACATTTTTATATCTTATTTTATGATCCACTGGGCTTGTTGTTTTTAAATTGTATTGTTTTGTTTTAATTTTGTTTTATTGTATTGTTTTTAAATTGCTTTTTAATGTTAACTTTTATATTGTATTTTTATATTGTAATGCCGCCTTGGGTGCCTCCGGGCAAAAAGGCGGGATAGAAATCTAATAAATAATAAATAATAATAATAACTGTGCTGGCCTAACTCTAGGTTAGGATTGCTCTCTAAAAATCTTCTGGTGTAAAGCACTGTCCCTATTGATGATGCTGTCTTAAAAATAATTGTTGCCATGTAATTAATACAATTACATCAAATTACCTGGATGTGCCAAATTACGATGATTGATGGCACAGGTAGACGTTTAGCTGAGCTTAGTCCCCCATTGTAGTCCTGGTTGCTCTAGACCGATAGAGATTGAATTTTCCAGTCTGGTTTTGCTAGTTATCCCCCATTCCCCCCCCCCCCCCGGAGAGGCAAATTCAGTACAGCTGAAATCTTAAGGGCTTGCCCAGCCATGTTGAATTTTTTTTTTCTTAAATGGGGACTTAACTTTCCGTGATGTTTATGTTGAACTTTTTTTTCCAAGTGTCTTAAACTGACACATTTTCTCTCCCCTTATTTATGATGCCAATTAAAAGCCTGCCTGTAATTTTACCTCAGGAAAAGCCTCATTCACTCCAGACAGCTCTGCAGAGAGTTACTCATGGCTTTTAAAATATTATTATTTTTAAAATGACTTCGCTTTCCCCGCTCCTTAAACAAGACTGTTTGCAGATATCCACATCTGAGCGAGCTACATGAGGCTGTCTAGCCATATTCCTTTGAGCCAGGGTTAGGCCTTGAGATGGCTCAGGGCTCAATCCTAACCTGGAGTTAGGTTGGCACAGTTAAGCCAGCAAAATTTGGCCAGCACAAGGGCCACCATAAAGTATGTTTGGACCACTCTTGGAGTCAGAGAGGCCAGCACACAGACATGTGCCATCCTCCCTGACTCTGAGAGTGATCCAAATGTGCTTTACGGTTGCCCTTGTGCTGGTCAAACTTTGCTGGCCTAGCTGTGCTGGCCTAACTCCAGGTTAGGATTGCATCCTCAGTGCTGAGATCATGCCTATTGATCCAGTGCAAACCCTGAACTTGTTCCTGATGAAAACAAACTTACCAGAGATGCCCCACAGGTGAGACTCTCTGGGTAGAGGCGTTTCTACAGGGAGGGCAAAGCTCTAAGTGTTGCAAGAAGTCTTACCCTGTCATGTAAATCCCTCCTCTCCCTTGCTTCTATAGCCAGTAAGCAACGCCAAGATGTTGCTGTTCCCTGTGAGGATTGGCTAAAACGGTGCAGGAGAGGAGTGATTTCCACTGCAAGGTAAGGCTTCTTGCAAAACTTAGAGCTCTGCCCTCCCTGTAGAAACGCCACTGTCTCCGGGCATGTAGTAAGAGGAAAGGGGAATAGCACCTGACATCACTCCTTACTCCCAGAGACATAATTTGGGTTGAGCCTGAGGGGCATGTGCCCTGGGCGCTACACTGGGTGGGGGACTGACTGCCCCAGGCTGCTCCGTCACCTCCCCCAGAGGACAGGGTGGTGCTGGCTTTGCATGCCCCCCTTCCATCTTCTGCGGAGGCCTCCAGCTTTCATAGGAAAAGGAACAGCAGGCAGTCACTCTCCCTGGAAGCGAAAGGTACTGCTGACTTCGTGAGCCCCACCCTCCAGGGAGAACCCAGAAATGGCATCACAGCAGTGGTGTCATCTAAATGATTTAAGAACAGGTACTCACTTTTGATTGGCATGTGTTGGGACCTGCCCACCGGAAGTGACGTCATAAGCCGGAAGTGAGGTCGTGGCAGGAAGGGACATGAAAAAAGCCCTTTTTGAGGCCTCAGACCATTTTAAACTGACCCAACAGTTGCAACAGTATTCCACAGCACCCCCAGAACATGTTAAGGAGGCCTGGCATCATGTTAAAGTGACCCAACAGTTCCAAAACCCCAGAGCAGCTCATTTTTCAGTGGCAAGGCAAGGCAAGGCTCCGCTCGCTGCCTGCCTGCCTGCCTGGCTCTGAGAACGTGCAGGCAACTCAAACATGCAAGAAATTCAAACGTTGCAGGGGCGGAGTCGACGAGTGGGTGGGCGAATGGGCGGGGCCAGCCATAATCCTAGAAACCGGTACTCGCGTACCCCCGCGTACCCCCTGCATGACATCACTGCATCACAGCATGATGATCCCTGAGACTGCCTGTGCCCCCATGGCCTCCGTATGGTGGCGCTGTTGGAGCAGCCCTCTTGTGCCCCACCTAAGCAGGAGTGGGCCCGTGAAGGGTTCTTTGCTGAGGACGCCCTGAAATCTGGAGCCAACACAAGGAGCGACGGCAACCGTTATCAGAGAATCCCAGTAGGATATGACTCTTCTCTATTCTACTGTCAGAACGTTAAAGCTGGTTGACTTCATAGGACCATGACAGAGTCTCGGGAGATGACCTCCAGCCCGGCCGCTCTGCTTAGAAACACAGATGTTCGTTTTAATAAGGATTCCTCATGACTAAGGCATCCAGGCTCTCCGCCCCCCCTCCTGCAAGCTTAATTTATTGGCTTGTTTATGAAGGGGAGGAGGGCCAGGTGTGGGGATCTGTGCCGATGAGGTGTCCGAGTAGGTGAGGGTGTAGCAAGAACGGAACATCTGCCCCAGCCTTCAGAATCCAGGTGGTGCCTTAAAGCCTGCAAGCCGGCGCAACTTCAACTAACTAGCCCGGTTTACAGCTTTGCCAGATGTAAAAACGTAGACAGGTGAGTCATATTTTAAAATGCTCATGTCTCTAACCCTAGTTGGGGGGGGGGACTTTGAGACATACCCAGGGAGGGTTAAGTGGAAGACTCATACCGTACATGAAAGGGCAGGGAGGAAAGTCTGATGGGGAAACGTTCACAGCGGTCGGAGGACGGCACGAAGAACACGACCTAGCATCTGGAACCGAAGTTAGCCAGCCCAAGATTTGGCCCACGTGATGAACAATGGGGTTAGCTAAGCATTGGAACACATTCCCTGGGGCCATAGGGGGAGTTCTATGTCTGGAAGGCATTGATTGAGATCCAGAATCTCTGTTTGCATAAGGGAACACCAGTTCACAGCTGGGAATGACGGATATTGCACAGGAGTGAAAGCGCTTGCAGTGTATATGCAACTATGATTGTGTTCTCCTGGCATGGGGAAGAGAAGGAAGGCGATGAAGACCAGGTCATGTCACATATTGGACACGTGCTGTTGCACAGGCCCTCTCATCCTTCAGGTGTCCATAAATGGGACAACCCCAAGTACAACTTTTGTGCTAACCCAGGTATGGTAGTTAGAGTGTTTGACTAGGACTGGGCTCAAACGGTCTCAATAAGTGAGGACTGAACTGAGTGCAATCCTAAACTGTGCTGGAATGGTGAGGCCAGCGAGCCTGTGCTATATCTTATGCACTTTAGGTATGCTGGGGAGCTTCCCCGAGGCAAGGGCACATTTGCGCCCTTGCCCGAGGGGAGGCTCCAGCCTCCCCATAGGTTTTCCCGGATCTGTGCCTGTTAACGTGTTCATGCTAGTTTAAGCCAGCTTCCTCCTGTTTCTGCCACTCCTCCTCCTGATCCCTTCCTGAAAACTATTTGTGGATTCCTCAAAACTGTGTCAAAAAGAAACAAAAGTGGTGGTATTGTTGTGAAATTTATCTAAATTTGTGTCAAACTCTGTTAAAATAAGCAAAAGCGGTGTTTGTTCACACTTTGACCTAAATTTTGTTTTATCTGCATTTTCAGTAGAAATTCTCATTATTTAGCATTCTGTGTTGATCATCCAAAAAGCCCCATTCCTACCTATAGGAGAATGCAGGGATAGGACTGTTAGCAGATGCGTGCTCACATGCTTGGCCCTGGCCTGAGTGAATCTCTCCGGGTACCTGTCCGTTTGCTTCCCATGCTCATCGCTGGATTAGCCTGATCCGCACAACCATGCTGCACAAAAGACAGCTTTGTGATTTTGGCCGGGAATATGGCTTTGCCAGACTGGTTTCCTAGGGAGTCGAGTCGGGCTTTTCGCTGCCTCTTTGATCCAGTTCATTGCTCATCGCGTCTAATCGGAGATGCTTGGAACTGCCTCTTGAATTTTGGAGAGCTCAGGCCCCCGCCTCTTTCACAGCCTTTGGCGCATGGCCAGCAGAGATGTTCTGGCTTCTTTGCTTGCCAGATGTGATGAGGAAAAAAAGGGGGAGAGGGGGGAGGAAAAGGGGGGGTCTGTTGATCCTTAAAAAGAAAAATTCTTGGATAAATCAAAGAGAAATGTTTGTAATGGGGAAACGAGGCCTGTACAAGTCAATCCATCTTTATACAGCTAACTCATCCCAGGAGGGAGCTGGGGAGATTGAACCGTTCATGTGCATTTCACTGTGGCTGCCGTGGTCTTTCCTCTGTGAGCCATGTTCAGTTTTGTGGCAGCCTCGCTTCTCGACCGCGGTTTGCTCTTGCTTGTTGCAGAGAGTTGTGAGAGCTCAACGCGCCACTTTCTTGACATGGTGTTTTCGACGGCTTTCCGGGGCACTGAGATCCAGAGCCAAAAAGACATGAAACCAGATTCAAATTCAGGAAGAGCTGAAAGGGGGAGAAATGCTTCGGATTACACACGCAAGGTGTGCTGGAGTGGGGAGGGCTTGCCATCATGACTGTTCATCTATCCTTGCGTTCTGAAAAGGCCTTGAAAGGATCGCTGCCAGGGTAGAAGAACAGAGAAACGCGACAAGAGAAGATAGCAAAGAAACAGGGCTCTACATAGCTCCCTTGGAAGAGAAGATCTTAGCAACGGAATATATTGTATTATATCATCACTTTGGGGTATATCCAACAAAAATTAGTCTTGTGTAAATGAATGTGGCTTGAGTTGGTGATTCACGACCAGCTTGCCCCCTAGATTTCAACGATGCGTCATCATGACTAAGACAATGTGCACAGTGTGCCCCTAAGCATGTCTACTCAGACGTAAGCCACATGGAGTGCAGTTGGCCTTAAACCTATGGAAGTATGGAGTTAGGCTGACACAGTTAAGCCAGCAAAGTATGGCTGGCACAAGGGACAACGTAAAGTATGTTTGGACCACTCTCGGAATCAGGGAGGCCAGCACACAGACGTGCGCCATCCTCCCTGGCTCCAAGAGTGGTCCAAACGCGCTTTAGGGTAGCCCTGGTGCCAGTCACGCTTTGCTGGTCAAACTGTGCTGGGCTAACTCCAAGTTAGGATTGTGCTCACACACACCTGCAGATCTTCCCTGAGCAGCAGGATCCCAGAAGCCAGTTACCTGCAGCCAAGCTGCTATTCACACAGCCGCAGGACACTTTGAATGGATCCCAGGCACGAAAGAAAAGGATCTTTGTGCAATTGGCTTTTGCCCTCAAAAGAAAAGGGTGGGGGAAAAAATCCTGAAACTGCCTCTTAACTTCCTGCTTCAATCATGTACCAAAATCCTACAAGCCCTTCCTGCTTCTTTTATTCTCTCACCTGCAAAAAACAGATTAGCAGCAGGAAGGACTGGGTCCCACCAGGGCTAAGTTTCCATTGTAATCGTGATTGAAATTGTGGCTGAACAGAAGCAGGGGAGGGAATTTCAAGTAATGCCAAATCAATAGAGACAAAGGCATGTCAATGGCATTGCTAAGAGGGGGCCGGGGTGGGCATTTGGCCCAGGCTCTATTCCTCTGGGGGTAACCTGTGATGGACATTTCCTCCATCAATCTGTCCAATCCCCTTTTAAAGGCATCTCGGCCTGGCGCCATCCCAAATCCTGTGGCAGGGTGTTCCACAGACCAATTACACTCCGGGTAAAGAAATATTTCCTTGCATGGAAGCACATCCCTTAATTAATGGCACGTTGGTGTGCATGCCTAGTGCAACTCTCACTAGACCCCTTACCTGTCAGGAGCTTGTCATCCAGAAGCAATTGTTGCCCGTCACTGCCGTTTATTTTAGTTCTGATTCAGAGAGAGGACTTGTCAGGCAAGCCCCGCACTTGTCTCGTTCTCGCTCTCTTGCTCCCCCCTTCCTTCCACTCAGCTAAGTAAACAAACACAGCACTTGGGCCTGTTCGCAAGCTGTTCTGTTGGCAATCTCAGTCGTCCAGCCCCCAGTCTAGCAGCCCTCCTAACACAAACACAGTCCCTCACTGCTGAGCTTGTGCACACACCAGCAAGTCCCTCCTCCTTTGTACCAGTGTGGTTTGCACAGGATCCCTGGTGGTAGGGACACTTGCCTCTGTCTGACAATAAACACAGGCTGGAAGCATTAACCCTAAAATAATAGGGGCAGGAGAGCCCCAAAGCTGCCTCCCCCCTCCCTTCCATGGACAAGATTTGCAGAGGACAAAGCCACAATCTCAGTTCTAGAATTGAGAGCAGTCCCTCCGGAGACATGCAGAAGCCTCTATCCGGAGAGGACCTGCGTTTAGTTTGGCATCTCAAGCTGTGTTTTCTCTTCCTAGTGAGACGATTAACTCCCCAAGCCAGAATGATGGAGTCACTCGGACGTCCCTCTCCTGCGGCTCCACAAATGGGCGTTTTGCTTCAGGATGGGGATGAACGTTACAAAGGCTTCTGCCGCAGGGGGTGAGCATGGACAGAAATGCCTGCAATGGGAAACGTTCTTATTTCAGTGGGGCCACGGCGATCCATGCATCTGCCATGGCATATCTAAGATAGGGCAGGTAGGGCTTGTGCCCTGGGTGCCACTTGAAGGGGGGTGCCAGTGAGAAAGCAGTGCTGCTGCCTCCTGTTTTGGGGGCATTGCGTCTCGTTGCCTGGTTCCAGTGGCAGCAAGATGGCATTGTCTCCCTGCTGCCGCCTTCTTTTCCAGGAAAACCCGGAAATCAGGCCTTCTCGGTGGTGGCCCCCCAACTTTGGAATACCCTCCCCTTAGAATTGAGAACTGCTCCCTCTTTGTTAACATTTTGGCGGGGGCTGAAGACCTTTTTATTTCAAAAAGCTTTTAACTGTTGACAGGCTGGCTGGCTGGTTTGTTACACTTTTATATCTTGATTATGCCTTATGATCCACGGGGCTTGTTGTTTTTATAAATTGTATTGTTTTGTTTTAATTTTGTTTTATTGTATTGTTTTAATATTGTTTTTAAATTGCTTTTTAATGTTAAATTTTGTATTTTATCGTATTTTTGTATTGTAATGCCGCCTTGGGTGCCTTCGGGCAGAAAGGCGGGATAGAAATCCAATTAACAACAACAACAACAATAACAACAACAACAACATGTGATGTCATAATGTCACAGTGCCGCCTCCCCAGGAGCCTCTGCCAATAGCTACACCTCTGTGCATCACGGACCTCCTTATCAGGCTTTTACTGTTATGCTGGATTATGCATAGGGGTTTACTGTATGTTTTGGGTGATTTTTCTTCTCCAAAATTTCTTGACTAAAATGGCGAATCGCCGTACAGGGCTTCTTGAGTCCGCACCCACAATTTCGCTGGCGCCAACTCAAGTAGCCCCATTAAGCAGGCTGGGGCTTTAATCGGAGCCAGGGGCCAAATGTCTGCTTCCCCCCAGGGGACCTCCACCCTGTCCAGATCTAGCACAGGATCCTGCGGTAGCCATTTGGTCAAAGACAAACTACATGGGACTGTGCACTGTGTATTGCCTGGCCATGAGACATTCCAGTAAAAATTCTGCGCGTGAAAGTGAAAACATCTCTACATGTGATGGAAGGACCTCAATTAATGTTGTTGCAGAGAGATGGAGGGAGGGGGGGAATCGGTCCCCAAACCAAATAATCTTCTTGTACAAGAATTCATTAAAAAGACTCTCCTTCCTATTTCTCCAAGACCAACTGACAAGGGAGAGTGTGGAGAGGAACTGACTGTCATTTAAGAAGCAGCTCCCCCATATGTCTGATATTAACATGCCTGGGGGGACAAGCAGATGCAGGATAGGGGAGAAAGACAGAACAGAGGCGGAAGGGGGGGGCACAGATCAAGTCTCCCATTTCTTTGACATTAATCTCTAATGTAAACAAACTTCCACTCTCCAAGGGCGCAATCCTAACCTGGAGTTAGGCCAGCACAAGTTAGACCAGCAAAGTTTGGCCAGCATAAGGGACGCCGTAAAGTGCGATTGGACCATTCTCGGAGTCAGGGAGGAAGGTGCACGTCTGTGTGCTGGCCTCTCTGCCTCCAAGAGTGGTCCAAGCATACTTTACGGTGTCCCCTGTGCTGGCCAAATTTTGCTGGCCTAACTTGTGCCAGCATAACTCCAGGTTAGGATGGCACTGTGAATGTTGCTGTGGAATGAAGAGGTGGCTGGATTTTGCAGCTCGGGGGACTGATTTTGGGAGGATTGATTAACTCCATCTTCCTTTTAACAAAGAACTAAAACTTTATCATGGCCCTTGTGCCAGTCAAACTTTGCTGGCCTAACTTGTGCCAGCCTAACTCCGGGTTAGGATTGCACTCTTATGTTAGTACCATGCAGTACTGCGTGCGTAGGGCTGCAACACCATTTCCATATCCTTCCCCCCACGTTGGTTATTCTAATTGTTTTTGTTAAATTTTTAATCCTGCATCCTTTCCCCAAGCACTGCCATTCTCCCTGCCCCCAGCTATAAAAATGGTTTCTGTGAGGATCAGAAAAATAAACAGAGCCCAAGCAGGGCTGTCTTAATGTGCTAAATGACCAAAAAAGACATAACAGATTAGCAACGTAGCTCTGGCTGCATGGAGAGTGGCCAACACTCCCCATCTCTGTGAGTTATTTAGTTAAGGGTCAGTTTTGCTTTCCCTGCCTCTCGGGATGGATGTCAGCCTTCATCTAAACCGGTGGGGGGTTCTCTGAGTCAGAGACAGGAGTTTATAATAAAGGCAGGGGGGCAAAGAAACACAACCATGCCTCCACCTCTCTGGGCTTCATATCAGCTCTGAATTCTTCTGCAGCCTCGTTCAGGCCTGGTGGCAACATAACCGAATAGTGCTGGAGGATAGAAGATTCACTCTCCCCCTAATGGGGGAGAACCATCCCTGTTTAGCATGGTTGCTATTAGTTGTTTTTTTTTAACACCTTATGATTCCAATACATGCCCTTTTCTTCTATGGAATCTAAGAGCACCTCCAGGGAGGGAGAACCTCAATCATGGAAACGATACATAAGGAAAAGATTTTGTTCCCCTTTCCCACCTGTGGCTCCCCTTGAAGTTATCAAAACACAATGGGAGATCTGATCACGTCTCATGAAGTATATTCTGGCCCGCCCTTATTATTGAATCCCAGCATGGAATTTCACAATTGGTTGCCTGGAATGAATCGCAAAGCAGAGAGCGTTTGGATCGTCAGTACAATCTGAGTTTAGCATACTGATGATTTTATTTATTTGTGCGTATATATCCCACCCTTCAGTGCTGCACCCCCAGGGCAGCTTAGATCTTTTAACTGGAGAGGTTAGATGGTGAACCTGGGAACTTGTATAGGTAAAGTCCTGTTTTGGCCAGAGATGATAGTGGACCGGAGATAATGAACATGACAGCTGTACACTTCCTCCTCGAACTCTGAAAATGATAATCTGTGCATGGCCCGGGAATGGGTGCTGCTGTTGAACTTTTGCTGCTCCTACGAGACTCGCAGATGGTCTTTATTAAAATGGCTGTTCTGCCGTCTCCATCATAGGGCTCCAAAGGTTTGCCAAGAACATTCAGTCTTGGCTCCTCCAAACTGAAATCTACCCTCCCCCAGGGCTGTCAGTTTACAAATGACCCAGGTACTTCCTGGTACATGAGATTAACATGCATCTGCTTGCCTGATAACCTTCCCACACTCTGCTGAAGTGGGCTGCAGTCTGGCACTCTCAGGAGGAGGAACTGAATGTGTGGGAATTGGTCACTTCCAGCAGCCCGAAATGTCAGATAGCTTAAAAGCATGGAGTGGGGCATGAAACTGACAAGCAAGATGCACCCTTGTGAGCTGGAATTTGACTCAGTTGCATTTCCAAGGACGTAAGGAGAAAAGGAGGGTGGAATGGTATTTAGCTATGTGGGTAGCCCCAGAAATATTTTTGAATTGAGCAATGGCATCGAGTGTGAAGGTCAAGGAGAAATTCAAACTCCCATCGCCCTTGGGGTCATTTGAAGAAACATTTCCCTTTTGAAGGCAAGGGCAGGTATGCCGTGTTCATCACTTGTGCAATAGGGACTTAGTAATCAGAGCATCTGCCATGGGTGTAACTTCGTCAAGGGTGTATCATGCGCACAGGGGATCATTTCATATACTGGAGCTTATGAAAATAATGTTGTTAATGGTTTGCAATACTAAACTTTCAGCCTTCGTTTCTCAGCTTCAGTTCCCCAACTGTAAAATGGCATGTATCCTGGCAGAGCGGCCAGTCCAGATTAATAAGTACATAAGAGCATAAGAAGAGCCCTGCTAGATCAGGCCAAAAGCCCATCTAGTCCAACTTCCTGTATCTCACAGTGGCCCATCAGATGCCTCAGGGAGCACACGAGGCAACAAGATGCTTGCATCTTGTTGCCACTCCCTTGCACCTGGCATTCTGAGGTAGCCTACTTCTCATGTAAGGAGGTTGTACCACCTGCCATGGCATATAGCCCACGATGGACTTTTCCTCCAGAAATCTGTCCAATCCCCTTTTAAAGGCTCCGAGGCCTGATGCCATCACCACCTCTTATGGCAAGGAGTTCCACAGATTAATCATCAGCTGGGTAAAACAAGTAGTTCCTTTTGTTTGTTCTAACTCTTCCAATGCTCAATTTTAATGGCTGTCCCTGTTCTGGTGTTGTGAGAGAGGGAAAAGAATGTCCCTCTATCCATCTCATGCATAATTTTGTAAGTACAGGAAAAGAGTCACAAAGACCCTTCAGCTTTCAGTGGCTGTTAGTGATATAGAAATGTCAGCCCTAGCCATGGTTACCCATATGTTGGCTACATCAGGGCTGTACTGCTGCAATGAATGTTACACAGGGCTGCCCTTGAAGACTATTCGGGAGCTCCATTTAGTGCATACTGTAAGGGTCTTCACTTGTGACAATATTCTGCTGTTGTCCTGGAGTCCTGAGTACCACCCTGTGTAGTCCCACTGAGGATTATCCTGGCCTCTTCGAGGAATTCATTTGGATACATGATTTCATCCTTATGGATAGTTATAGACATATATAACTGATAAGTGAAAAAGCAGGAGGGAGGCGGCTTTTAACAGCCCCATAAACCTTCCACATAAAGTTGATAGAACGCCCAATTGACGTCCGCAGCGGTTCTATACAAGGAGCGAATAACCGTCGCAGGGCTGTGTGAGTCAACAGCAGGAGCCTTACAACTAACAAGTTGTGGAGGAGGAGGAGGAGGAAGAGGAAGAGGAGGAAGAGGGCATCTAGCTATAATCCAAGCAGGGATGCCTGAAACTTTGTGTCCACACATCGGTCAGGTTGGACGATGGAAAGTACAAAATCATCTGTGTGCATGTTGACGGTGGACATATTTTAATGCCTGATGTTCTCACCTTCCTCCAAGGTGTTTGGGGTGGCATACATAGACCTCAGGCCCTTATAGTATAAACTCATTGGTCTCCAAGAGACAAGTCATTCATCTACCCCCGAACCAGAGTGAAACCATTTTTTGTTGGCCGGACAGCTTGCACAGCAGAGCCGAGCATGAAAGGTATTAATTTGCTGAAGCGCAGAAAGTGGAATAAATCCTGGGAAGAAGAAATGCCGCCGCATAGATAACAACCTGAGAAGCATAAATCAGTGGGGAACAGAAAAAGAGATAAAAAAGCCCTGAAATGATGTTAAAAATGCATCGCTCCTGCCAAAATTCCACTGAAGGAGCCTGCCTCGGTGGAAAGGCTTTGGAAAGTTGACTCGATGCTGAAGGAACCCAGAGGCCTGCCACGCCGGTCTTAAAACAACAACATCCCGTACTTAAGTTAGACTTTTAAGGAGATTTTCAGGGATCTTCCATTCGGGGGGCCTGGGTCGAAAGCTGGAGAAAGTTCTCCCTGACCCAGAGATCTTCATGGTGTTCTTTGAAGAGCTATAAACCGGGTGGCCAATTTGGGCTGTTGGCTCCTCCAAGGGAAATTTGACAGTGTTTTCTTCAGTCATGGGCCAAACGGCAGGGGCAGTAGGCGATTCCAGCCATTCCTGGCTGTGTTTTGTGGGTGCAGATCTGAGCAGCCCCTTAGGGTCGGCTGGGGCTTGCCTTGTGCTGAGCTGCTGCTGCTTAACCTGCATGGTTAGGACCCCTAGGAATCAGGAGTCGCTCCCTTTAACCCTCTGAGTGCCGGCCAACCAAGAAGAAAAGCTCTTTGCAGAGGAATTGGGAGGGGGGAGGGGGGAGAGTGAAGTGGGCGGAGTCAGCCCTAATTTTAACTAGTGGAACTGAGTTCCCCCACGTTCCCCCTGCATGACATCACTGGTTAGGATACAGGACAGGTGAGCTGGCCTGCCTATTCCAGCGCAGGTTAAGATTGCTCTACCAGTGAAACCCTTTTTTTTTTTTTTTAAGCGGAGTCCTGATGCTAGACAATTTGGGAACCACAGGATTAGTGAATACCTGAAAAGGATAAATGTCTGTAGAGAAGGTCCTCTAGTATTGAGTGTGATACTCAAGGCACAATCCTAAACTGAAGTTAGGCCGGCACAGTTAGGCCAGCAAAGTTTGGCTGGCACGAGGAACACTAAAGCCTGTTTGGACCACTCTCGGAGTCAAAGAGGGTGGCGCACGTCTGTGTGCTGCACTCTCTGACTCCGAGAGTGGTCCAAACATACTTTGCAGTGTCCCTTGTGCTGGCCAAACTTTGCTGGCCTAACTGTGCTGGCCTAACTGTAGGTTAGGATTGTGCCCTTAATATTGGACACCAAACAACAAGAAAAATACAACTATTTAAGGATAATTTGTTTCAGTCGTACCTTCGGGTTCCGGGCAGCCCTTTTGAAGAAGGCGTACTTTCAATACAGAACTTGGTACCCACAATAAACCGAGTCATGGTTCTATGGGATCTCCTCTTGGCAACTTGTTGACGGCCATCTTCTCCATAGTGCTGTGTTCCCAGCATTATTCCAACTGCCCACAGATGCAGCCAAAAGATACTGTTACAATGGCATTCCAGCTGGGCCCAAGCAGCCTAAGACGGGAGCAGCTGAAATCCGAGGCTAGCCTTGGGTTTAGATTTCACAAAAGAAAGATCAAGCAAAATCTGATGTGGGGCGAAAAAAGTGGAAGGTGCTGCCGCATTGACAAAAAACGGTCCCTGCGACAGCTGCGCCCAGCCGGGGGAAAAGGCAAATGAAATAATCTCTTCGAGTGTCTGATAAAAAGAAAGCAGGATTTCAGGAAATCCACATGCTCAGATCTTGGCCCAGCTGTGTTGATTTTTGGAAAGTTACACTTCAGTGTTCTAAACCAACATGATCAAAAGGAGCGCATTAAGGGAGCCTAAGGAAGGTAGCCCAAGACAATCGGCCCCAGATGAGGGACACAGTGTTAAACCTGACTGGTTTGCTCAGTTTCTCACCAGACGGATCAGGTCTTGTGATCCTCTCCAGGGAGCTGACAGGCTCACATTTGGAGCAGTATTGGCTTTCGGTGCTTGCAGTGCAGTTGTATATGGTTACACTTGGACTACTGCCTGTAGCTCATCCCGGGCACCTGTGTTTATATGTGATGGGGTTGGCATCTTGAGATGTCCCAAACTTTTAGTGACTACTGCCTTATGAGAACAACCCCTTCTTACACACGGAATATGGATGTATCTATGGCTATTCATCCATGGCATTCTGCATGTAGAGGAGACTTCTGCATCTGAGACTTGGGCTGCAGTCCTATGCATACTGACCTGGGAGTAAATCCTATTAAGCTCAAGAGTTCTTTCTTCTGAGTAGACCTGCTTTGGATTGTCCTGTTGCTCCCCTATCCCACTCTGTGTTAATTCTACTACACACAGGGCCAATGGAGCATGTTAGCAGAACGGCTCCGCTATTGACACCATCGCAAGGGCCGTGGGTTTTTTGAACACTGATTTCCACACTTCCCACCATCTGTGTCCACTTTGCCTTGTCCTGAACCACTTCTGATCTCAGCAGGGGAGGCGTGCTTTTGCCTGGGCCCAGATGGTCATGCTCTGCCTTGCTCTCCATCTTTATTATCAAACCCATTCTCCCGACCTGCTTTGAAAGCAACCCAGGAATGAAATGACCGTGAAACCTCAGCCAGAACGACTGCAATGCTTTTGGCCCAGTTATCTGAGGAAAGAGTTAAGCATTGCCCCATCTCACTGCTGCTCCTCTGCTCTCAATTGCTTTCCATTGCTCCTACCCTAAAGCATCTGATGTGTACCAGGCCAAAGCAGTTAGATAGCTTGGATGGGGGTGGGGGCATTATATTCCCTAGTTCAGTGGTTCTCAAACGTTTCAGACTGAGACCCGCTTTTTAGAATGGCACTCGTGTCAGGACCCACCGGAAGTGATGTCATCAGCCTGAATGTGATGTCGTGGCTGGAAGTGACATAATCAAGTGGGAAGTGCCATCATTGTAATGTAATAAAATGTCACTCCTGGAATGCAAACTGGCCTTCTTGGATTGCAGGATGATGAGGACTGATTGTATCTACGCAGAAGTCAGTGCCATTGAATTCAATGTGCGCAGAATTGTAACCTTACCTTGCACAATTTCTCAAGGGGATTCTTCTGCTTCTGCTTTGTGCCAACCAACTGACTACCTTCTTCAGAACCAAAATATTCATACAGAAGCATCCAACACCATGGTTTTGAAAATGGTGCATGTGCTGACATGTTAAGGTCTCTCTCTCTCTCTCTCTCTCTCTCTCTCTCTCTCTCTCTCTCTCTCTCTCTC
>JAJKFI010000062.1:6196894-6219540 GCA_029204185.1 Lerista edwardsae
AGAGAGAGAGAGAGAGAGAGAGAGAGAGAGAGAGAGAGAGAGAGAGACTTTTTAATAATATCACACAGAGTTTGTTTCTTTTCAGGGGACAGAAACTATCAACCCCGAATCGACAAAATAAGTGAAAACACTCCCAGCATCATAAAATACGCTGGGAAAGATGCCACATTAATAACGAGAAAAATGCGAAGGAGTGTACTAAGAAAAAGTCGTTTAAGAAAAACCCAGGCCCTTGTAAAAATCCACTCCAACAAAAATTGTAGGCAAGATTTATTTTGAATGGATCGAGGCTTTTCTCTTTTTCCTCCATGGAGTTTTGATTTAGGAAATAACGGAGACATTTATTTGCTGTGGAGACAATTGCTTGATAGCGGGGAAAACAGGAGACCCTTGTGAGAAAAGCAAACGCACAACGTCTTCCGCCAATCGGGGAGAGTGGGTGCTTGCTTCGAGCCAGCTTTACGTTGTGCTGTACTCAAGTGCGGTGAATTAACGGTGGGACTGTCCCCTTAAAAAGAGCGAGCTTTCTGACTCCTCCCATTCTCCCCTTGACCTAAGAGTGCCACACAGGCTGGGCCATGTACCACTGTCTCCTTCACCCAGCTTTCTCTAACATTAGGTGACCCAGGAGCCCCTGCAGCCAAGTGGACAGAGAGCATTAAAGCAGCGCACATGAAATTAAAGCAGTGCGCAGTCAACAGAGGTGACACTCCAAAACCAGCATTTGGCAACGCTACCTTTGATGCAGTGGCGTAGCTAAAACGAGGCAGTGGGGTAAGTCTTGCAGCCACCACTATGCGTCGTTTAAGCTGCGATGCACAGGCGTTGCCATCACTTCCCAGAATGGCTCTGGTGATGAGTGGGAGGGTCACTTACATGGCACCTTGCCATGCCTGCAGTACTTACTGCTGTAAGTACTCCCCTGTAGCCAGACATGTCATGTAGCGGGTACGAGGGGGTACGTGAGTACCCGTTCCTAGGATTAAGGCTGGCCCCGCCCATTTGCCCGCCCACTTGTCGACTCCGTCGGTGCTCCACTCTGCCCCCTGCAATGTTTGAACTGCCTGCACGTTCTCAGAGGCAGGCAGGCAGGCAGGCAGGCAGCGGAGCAAGGGAGACCGATGGCGGCAGCAGCGTGAGCAGGTAGGCTGCCTGGGGCTCCCTCCCGAGGAGGCGCGGCGGTTCCTGGGGGGGAATCGGTAGCCCGCGCGGTGGCCCCAGGGAAGGCCTGGGACTCCTGGGCCTACTCCCTGGCTGCTGTGCGGCCTACCGAGGAGGCGCGGCGATTCCTGGGGGCGGTTCCTGGGTTCCGACTATGACCTCACTTCCGGTGGGTGGGCCCCGACACAAGTGCCAATCAAAAGTGAGTACCTGTTGCTAAATCATTTAGATGCCATTACTGCCTGTAGCTACGCCACTGCTTTGCTGTCAAGGTGAGTTGCTTTGACCTCCTTTCTAGCACTACTTCAGAGAAGGGGCTCCAGCAGCTGCAGGACAGGCATTCATCCAGTTGACCATCACGGCCGGTCCCATCTCCCCTCTCCTCCAGGCCACGTTTTCCAAAAGGGGAGGGCAATCTGGTGGGGAGGAGTGGGGGTCCTCCCCACCTTTCAGGTGCGAGGGCTGAAAGTGATTTGGCAGTTCCAGATGTCAAGAGGTCAAGCGCCGGTTCCCCTCGCAGCTGGGCCGTTGCCGCGCCGGTCGAGCCCTTCACATCTGGCTTCCACATGGGCCTGGCTGCCGCCGAGCCAGCTCCTGCTTCCCAGATGGGAGAAGGAATGAAACGCTGCGATTTTATTTTCAAGCCTCCTTAAAGGTCAAAGTGACATGACTCACGATCACAGGAAAGGGGAGGGGGACCCATTTTCCATGGCCCCGTCTCCTTCTGGAAGGGGCTTCGCGCATTCTTGAGCAACGTGAAGCAGTCGCATGTGGCATCAGGGGCGAAAGAAGGGCTTCCTTCCTAGATGGTAGGCAAGACCCACCATTTCAGAACCACCCGATCCACTGGGCATAGGATAGAGTGGGGAAGAGAAATGTCAGTGGTCAGAAGGAGAATTGTCAGACTGAAAGGCATAGCGGATGAATTCAAGATTAAGGGCGCAATCCTAACTTGGAGTTAAGTCGTCACAGTCGTCACAAAGTACCCCTGTGAGCAGCGGCGTCATGCTCCTGGAATGCTGGGCAGGAGGAACGGGTGAGCGGCAGCCCGCCCGTTGCATATCGCTCCGTTTTGGGGAAGATGGCGAAACGGAGCGGTACGCAACGGGCGGGCTGCCACTCACCCGTTCCTCCTGCCCAATGTTCCGGGAGCATGACGCCGCTGCCTGTGAGTATACCACTAGAGCACCAAGGTGCACAATTTGTGAACCACTGGGCTAATCTATTCTGTTAACCTGCAAGACACAAAAACCAACCACAACAAAGGCCCTTTTATTGTGCATGCGTTTACTTTTTGCAACTTAGGGCGCAATCTCAACTTGGATTTTCGGCTGGCACACTTAGGCCAGCAAAGTTTGGCCGGCACAAGGGACACCGTAAAGTATGTTTGGACCACTCTCAGAGAGGCCCTCACACAGACACGTGCCATCCTCCCTGACTCAGAGTGTCCCAAATGTGCTTTACGCTGGCCCTGACTGTGCCGGCCTAACTCCAGATTAGGATGGCACCCTTAGTGGAGGTATCACACGGGAAAAAAGGCCAGCAGCTTGTTTGTGAGGGTGAATCATGCTGCCGGCTGACTTCATCGTAAAGCCGTTCGACGTATGGACTGTATGGAAACACTTGCATCGAATGCTCAAGGGAGTTGCATGTTTCAATGAGAACTGTTAGCGCCGACTTACGCAAGGCCGAGCGATTTTGGAGGAGTGAGTCTTTATCTCAAATGCTCCCATGACACTGGCCAAAAACACATTCCACTGGGCAGGGCACCACCGAGGCTGCCAGGTCCTTTGGTTCAAAGCATTCTTTCGATAATCAATGGCAGGCTGGGATTTTTTCATTTCCAGGCCCTGGAAATTTTGACTTTTCTCTCTCCCTTCTCAAGGCTTCTTCACTCAATTCCTCCACTCCCTATTCCCACCACGCTAGGTCCACCTAGCCCTTCTTCATATAGTCCTCTCTGTTCTTGAAGGGGAAATGTCACCCCCCCCAGCCCCCTATCCTAAACAAATCTTGCACTCCCCACCCCAACTGAAAACAGACTAATACAATTGTGGCACATTTGGGGCACAGACATGCGAGTAGTCCAGGCACAGGCATATGTTAACAGCTCTGGCAGCTGGGGCAATGACGTCATGACATCACATCGTCTCGTGACATCATGACGTCACTTCTGTGTTTGCCCGGAGAAGGCGGAGGTGCTCGTAGCAGCCATGATCTGGCCGCCACCCCATTTCTTCTCCTGTGGAGGCTCCCCCTTGAACATGCACCCCCTTCAGGAGCCTCCGCAGGAGACAGAACAGGGGTGGCATCCAGATATCAAAGTGGCCACGGCCCGCGCTTCCTTCTCTGGAGAACCGGAAGTCATGGAAGAGGAGGTGCTGGCGGAGGAAAAAATTTGCATACCCCCTTGGCATAGCAATTGGGACTTAGTAACTGTAATGGAGAAGAGGAGGCAGTCTCTGACATTTGCAGTTCCCAGGCCATGAGGGGTTAAACCCAGTGATGTCATGCTGGGGGAACGCGGGGGAACTCAGTTCCACTAGTTAAAATTAGGGCTGACTCCGCCCACTTCACTCTCCCTCCTCCCCCTCCCAATTCCTCTGCAAAGAGCTTTTCTTCTTGGTTGGCCGGCACTCAGAGGGTTAAAGGGAGCGACTCCGGATTCCTAGGGGGGTGAAGGCAGTGATGTCATTCAGGGGGAACGGACCAGAATAGGCGTTCCGGATCCTAACGGGCTCCGTGGCTGGTTCCGGGTTCCCGACAAGTGCCAATCAAAAGTGAGTTCCTGTTCCTAAATCATTTGAATGACACCACTGGTTAAACCCCCCCCCCCTTGATTGTAGAGAGAATCAATGCACACAAGGAGAAATGTGGTTTCTAAGCCATCTTGGGTCTATAGCTCCCCTCTCTCTTATTTTTTTTTTAAACTGGTCCAAAATGGACAATACTTATCCCCATTTCACAGGTGGAGAAAGTGAGGCTCACAAAACTCCAAGGCTCTGGTCGTTTTCTGTGGCTTCAGGACTCAAATGACAATTGTTCACACTTAGAAAGAAGGCACAAAAAGCCTCATCTGACATGGTTTTACACAAATAAATGTTGACCCGACAAATGCATTCCTAAAAACGTCCTCCTCCTCCACCCCTCTTCTTGCTTGTGCTGTGTTGAAAATCTTGCCTCTTCCTCTGATCTTCCCCCAGGTGTTCTTGCATGACTGTTTATGTGTGAGAACAAGGCTTTTCCCCCCTGCAGCTGTCCTTACTTAGAAGTGGAAGGAGTCTGCTCATTTTCATTTTTCCTTGTGCCCCTCTCCGCGGACTGACGCAATCACCCGTTTATTACTATCTTTTATCAACAATTTACTCTCACTTTCCCACCACCCCCAATCTGTGTGCCGTCTCTCCTTTTTCCACTACCTCCTTCCCCTCCATTTGGGGTCATTGTCCTCTTGCATGCTGAGTTTATGTTTCTAGTTAGGAAGCCGCGGGGGAGAATATTTCCTGCCCCAAGGTGTATCTTGGGGGCTCAGTCCTCAAAAAGAGCTGGTGAGGGGGTAAGGCTGAGTTTACTATCATTCTTCAGAGGTGTGAGGTCACCCCTCCCCCCCCAAAATATCCATGTTCTCTGTACATGAAAATCAAGATGGCAAGGGATCTAGTTTTGCTTTCTTGCTGACATGTTTATGTACATTATGGGGTTCTCTTGGCACATGACAGTAGCAGACCTCAAATGGACCAGTCTGTTTTCTATGGTGGGCCTAACAGCAGCTTTGAGGAGTTCCCTTGTATCACGTAAACAGCAAGGAGGCAAAGGCAGTGATGTCATCTATAAACAAGGAGAGGGAACTCTGGGCGGGACTTACGCTGTGATTGGCTGCCCATCCGTTGTGTTCCGCCGCCTGCCCGCGCTGCCCTGGCCTCGGAGGGGGCGCCGGTTTGCCGGGGGGGGCGGGGGCGCGCGTGCCGGGTGCCTAGGCAAGCAGCGGTGGGATGTGCCAACTGCGGGCACCCCGCGCAGCGGGCAGGCAGGCAGCGGAACGCAACGGACGGGCTGCCAATCAAAGCATAAGTCCTGCCCAGCGTTCCCTCTTCTTGTTTGTAGATGACACCACTGGGCAAAGGGTTAAACTGCCTCCCTCCCAGGGCCTGTGCCCCAGTTCAATTTGGGACCCCGCCACAGTTCCTTTTAATTAAAATTAATACATCCAGAGATCTGACTCCAGATCTCTCACATTTTGTCTGTTTTGGAATTCACATTGGGTTGGACCGCATTCCCTGTTTCCATTCCATCAGAGCTTTGCCTGTTGTCTTCTAGATTTCCATTCCACTGTCTTCCTTTACAACTTTTTTGGGGGATATTTTTTTTCCCAGCAGTGAAAAGAAAAATCCATCGTTCAATCCATACTTGTCTGTCCAAGTGTTGTGAATTTGGGAAAGAACTGGGAGCGCAATCCTAACCTGGAGTTAGGCTGGCACAGTTAGGCCAGCAAAGTTTGGCCGGCACCAGGGCCACCATAAAGTGCGTTTGGACTACTCTCGGAGTCAGGGAGGATGGTGCACATCTGTGTGCTGGCCTCTCTGACTCCAAGAGTGGTCCAAACATACTTTACGGTGACCCTTGTGCTGGTCCAAACATGCTTTATGGTGGCCCTTGTGCTGGCAGAATTTTGCTGGCCTAACTGTGCCAGCCTAACTCTAGGTTAGGTTTGCTCTTTGGATCCTGGTCATTTCTACTTCCAGGCCTCCCATCCTCAAATTCTCCGAGCTGGAGATGCATCTTGCACCACTCCAGCGGCAAATTCGCCTCTCACACCGCTGCAACGGAAATAGGTTGTCTGTCGCCTGCTTTTAACAACCAGACCCGCTGTCAGTTTACATCCATGATCGGTTGGCCAAACGGTAATTGCAGTTTGGGCTCGTTTTGCTATATATACATACACATGTGTCCTTGGTTGTATATCTGGAGATCTGTTTTTCTGTGCTTTTCCTCTCCTGAAAGGAAGTGACTCACTGCTCCCATTTGGGAGTCACAGAAATTAGACACTTCCTTTCCAAGAGGCTTCCATTTTCCTATGTGCTCCAGGGGAAGAGAGAGCAGCTGCACCCCTATATAAGACCCTTGAGAGAGCAGGGAGGGCCTGTGCATTTTTAAATCTTTCTCCAGTGAAATCTTTCTCCACGTTCACTGACTCTCATTTTTAAAGTTTTTTTTTTTTAAAGCTTGCAATAAAATACCACAAAAGTGGAGAACTGGTGCTCCAAAAAACCAGAGCTATTTTTGAATGAACGTTGTCCCAGCTGTCTTCTCGTACATTTGTGGCCGTTTATTATGACACATCTGGTGTATTGTTGCGAGCGAGCCGGCTATTCTGTGACTAAACAGGGGCTTAACAGGCTGAACCGGTTGGAACAAAGAAGAACAGCGGGCTTGTATCTCCGCCAGAGAGATATCAACCACATTTCATGCCATTCCTGAACAGACCAAGCAAGTAGCAGGTGGGCACAGGGGTCTTTGAGACGCGCTCTAGTGGCAGCTCCTTAGTTTAGGATTTCGTCGGACAGGAAATAGCGGTCGTGTTCTATCACTTGGAATTCTTAGGGCAGGAAGTTGGATACTGCTGCCTGCAGGCAGGGCCAGATTAATCCATAGCCGGCCCCCTTTGAAACTCTTCAGGGGTTAAAAAAAAAAAAACAGCTCACAGATGGACCCAGACTCCCATGGAAGCTTCCCAGCGATGCAGCCTCCATGTGCGTCCCAGCTGAATACCTGGAGAGGGGGGGGGCTTGCCCCATGTGGTTCTCAGAGAGCTCTAAAAGCCTTGTCTTTGCAAGGTCGGGCTTGTTGTAGTGTCTTGCTGGCTGGAGGGTTGGCAGGCTGGACAGGGAGTCCCTGGCGGCCAGATCTGGAGACCCATGCATTAGGCTGGCACCCAGACATGCCAACATGACTGGCCCTAGTGCCTGCAAGCCTACTTCAGCCTACTCCGCCTAATGGATAGTAAGGCCCTGCCTGCAGGACCAGTCTTAGGAACTGTAGCGTCCAATGCAAAACCCCTTCCTCCTGCTGCTGTCTTGATTGGGCTCCCTGTCCAGGCTACATATAGCAGAGGGACGGATGACGAGAGTAAACTTGCATCTCATTTGGCCTTAAAGCACTTCTGATCACTTGGGACCTGCCCTCCCAACTAACCGTGCCGTCATTATTATTTATTTATTTTATTTATTATTAGATTTTTACCCCGCCTTATTGTGCCCGAAGGCACCCAAGGCGGCATTACAATATATATATAAAAACAATATAACAATTCACAGTTAAAAACAATTAAAACAGAATTAAACAGTACAATCAAAAATTAAGAACACAATTAAAAACAAATTTAAAAACAATATAAAAACAACAAGCCCCGTGGGTTATAATAACCAGCCAGCCTGTCAACAGTTAAAAGCTTTTTGGAATAAAAAGGTCTTCAGCCCCCGCCGAAATATAAACAAAGAGGGAGCAGTTCTCAATTCTAGGGGAAGGGTGTTCCAGAGTTGGGGGGCCACCACTGAGAAGGCCCTCTTCCTGGCTGCCGCCCCTCTCACTTCTCCTGGTGGCGGCACAGTCAGGAGGGCCTGACTGATTATCAATATCTATTCCCTCCCCCCCCCAAAAAAAGTTTCCCAAAAAAGTGCCCTGGGATCTCTGCAAGGGATCTGCCTTTTCTTCTTCGAGACCTGCCAAAAAGGCATGTGTTTCATCTCAGGCTTGCCAGAGCCTTGCCTCAAATCGGAGACAGGGCGGAGCTATTAGTGTGGAGTTCGTGCATTGGGGGCTTATAAGGAAAGTGTTTGGTGTGTCGGGGGTGGGGGTGGGGAGTTGGAGGGCAAACCTAGAGTCGCTTTAGCCCCGAGCCAAGAGGGAGGCAAATTCCATCCTCCATTAGTGAAATCCCATTGCAACCCCAGACTCTATTAGCAAATGCCTCCCGAGCTTCTTGGATCTGAAAAGTCAATCCTTCCAGGCCCGTAACTGTAATCTGCCTTGCACAGATGCTTGAGAAGTGATGACGGGTGAAACCCAGATGTTTGGGGGTGAAGACGCATTCTCTGAGAGCGCAATGTACCTTATCTAGAATTACACTAAAATCTCCAGAGATAGGAACTTCTGATAATGTGGAGCGCCCCCCACCCCTGCAGCCCCCTGCACAATTGCCTTGCAGCTGTCGCAGTCAGCTCAGCCCCCAAAGACCGTATCTGATGTCACTGTTTTCAATCAATTGTAGCAGCAACACAGGAACAGGAACAGGAAGTAACTCAGCGTTTTCAGGAAAGCAGCAGGCTTTGGCATCGCAACAGCATCATAACATAATAACAGCACTTCTAGCCATGACATCACTTCTGGTGGGTCCCGGATAGATTGTCATTCTAAAAATTGGGTCCTGGTGCTAAAAAGGTTGGGAACCACTGCCCTAGGTGATTCCCATCCTAGGCAAATGGCTGCTCTCTCTCTCTCTCTCTCTCTCTCTCTCTCTCTCTCAGTAGAGATGTGGGTGTATAAATGAGGAAATGTGGCAGGGACAAAGAGCTAAAGCACCCTCCCTGATACCATGGTTCTGATCTGGATTGGGCCCCCTCTAGCTTCTGTTTAGCAAACAAAGCAAAAGACCTCCCCCAAAGCACATTATGTGCCAATTAATTCCATGTTTCAAATAAAGTGTCATTTAACCTTCCACAACCTTCGTCCTGCTGAAGCGGATGGTCAAATACATTCTGGTCTTTGCTTCTTCCTTCACATTTCTTTTGTTTGCAAAAAGTCAGATTGCAAAATCCTTCTTTCGCATAACCGTCTCTTTCACAGGCCCACACAAACGCATTTCATTCTTAAGCCTCCCCCAACTCAAAGAGGAAGGTCGAGATTGGAACAGGTGCGACCTGCTAATATTTCCCATTTTCACCTGAGCGGAGGCTGCAGAAACAGCACCCACGAAAGACTAGCATCAGCCATGCGTTCTCCTGGCCCACCAGTCTTGCTATTGTGGGCAAGGGCCTTGGGAGAATCCCAATGTCAAACCAGGGTATTTTTTTCATTGTTGTCCGGCTTGTACGGTGCAAATGTGATTGGGAGTGAGAAGAAGCATGGAAGCAAGTATGGAATGCAACAGAAAATCCTGGTTGCAAGAAACAAAGTGTGTGTGTGTGTGTGTGTGTGTGTGTGTGTGTGTATGTGTGTGTGTGTGTGTGTGTGTGGAGGGGGGTGGCAACACTGTTCCGAGGCTGAGTTAGGTGCAACAAGCCAGATTTCCTTGGCTTGCACTTTGGTTTAATAAACTCCGAAAGGGTTTGTGTGTGTTTTTTTAAAGACCCACTTGATCTCCCACATCAGGCTTCCCCTTCTTCCATTCAGAACCAGGGGACTGGAAAGGAGTGAGGGGGGGACCCTCCTCCCCTGTGAACAACAAGAGCGGAGAAAGAGGCGCTGGAGGCCTTTACTATGAATTTTTGATGAACAGAAGGACAAGCTGCCGCCTCCGAGTTGAGCTGGGTGCAATGTCAATAGTGTTGGTTTAAGTCATTTAGCACGGTTCAGTGGCTCTCTGAGAGCGTCTTGTATTCAGCCCGGGCCTCTCTAACAAGCCTCTCTTGCTCTGCGCTCCCTCACACCAAAGCCCCGAACAATAGCGGCTTTCAGGGGGCTGCCGTCTATGGAGTGCTTGTCTTTCGGCATCCTCACCCCTCCGGGTCCGTCAAAGCCGGAGTTCGGCTTGCAGCTCTCCTTCCTTGCGCTCTCCTGCTTGGCGGCGGCACAAACTGATGGCCCTTTTCAGAAAGGACAGGTCAAGTTGACTCCCCAGGCGGGTTCCTGAAGCCTATATCCCCCCTCACTCTTCCTCTCTCCCTATACACACACAGATTCCCTTGGTGCCTCGTCATTCAGCGGGAATGAACGTTCAACCATGCTACACCCGGGTGGCCTGCGGGAGTAGGAACGGACACACTGGTTGTTTGACATGACGGAGAACCAGAAGTGTGCCCTTCCAAGATTCCATGACATTCGCCTGAGGCTTGTGGGGAGGTCAAGACAAAACGACCTGCGTGCGCACACAGAGCTCAGACGGGATGACCCAGGCCTGCAAAACTGAGGACCCAATCCCGATCCAACTTTCCAGCGCCAATGCAGCTATACCAACAGGGTGTGGGTAACATCCAGTAGTCATGGAGGATAAGGGAGTGGCAACAGGACGCAAGTATCTTTTGGTCTTGCTTTCTGAGGCATCTGGTGGGCCGCTGTGAGATACAGGAAGCTGGACTAGATGGGCCTTTGGCCTGATCCAGTGGGGCTTCTTCTATGTTCTGAAGGCCCAGATTGGATTGCAAGTTATTATTTACCTCAGAATTTACCTCAAAATGCCAGGTGCAAGGGAGAGGCAGCAGGATGCAGGCATCTCATTGTCCCGTGTGCTCCCTGAGGCACCTGGTGGGCCACTGTGAGATACAGGAAGCTGGACTAGACGGGCCTTTGGCCTGATCCAGCAGGGCTCATCTTATGTTCTTATGTTCTTAAATACGCCTACCAGGCATGCAGTAGACTTGACTTATGGTATGGTCAGTTTTTGTTAAGTGTTTCTGGAGTTCCAAATGTAGTTTTCCAGAAACATGTATATGGTCCTGAGTTTGATGGAAGAACGACAGGCTATACATGTAATATAGAAATTACCCCAGGAAGAAAAAAAAAATCTTGTCACTTGAACTTCTTTTTAGAGCCCTGGTCCAGCGATCATTGTAGCTCCTCGGATCTCGTCCTCTCCCTGGAGTTTACACAATGCTGAATCTAGGGCAAAGGAGCAATTAGGCCGCCACCAAAAGCCAGGCACGTTTTGAGACTAAATTATTTGCTGAGAAAAAACAAATCCGGATTTCAAGCTAATGAGACCCTTTCCCTGCCCTTTTGGCAGCTGGCACGGCAGCGTTGCAGATCACCCTTTGACCCAGCGAAGTCCTGAAGTCCCCAAGATGCTCTTCCCCAGAGACTCCAACCAGCCTGGCTTGAAATCATTAGGGGACTCTTTCAGCTTGGCTGAGGACCACCTGTCAACAATTAGCTAGAACCTGTCCCTGCTTTCCTCCTTCTCCATCCATCTCTTCCTTCACTGGTCCTTTGGCTTTTATCTTTTTCTCAAGAAAATGCACACTGATGCTCCGCTTTTGTTTATTAGCTGCCTCGAGGTCCTGCTCAAATGCTCGGAACTCTGTGAGGCTGTGATCCTCAGGGTGCTTCCCTGGGAGCAGTGGCGTAGCTAATGAAAGTGTAGCCCAGTGCTGAGAGCAAAATGATGCCCCGGGAGTGACATCACGACAGGAAGTGAGGTCACTTCCAGAAGTGACAGCATGCTTGGGCTTTTAGAAATGGTGAAGAATGGGGGGAACCCACATCCTCCCCCCTGGAAGTGTACCCCCTCTTGCTGCCCCCCAAGCCCACAGTCACCCTTCCAACAGTGGTGTTTCCAAGTCGTTTGACACTTGGGGCCCATACATTTTGGACATCCCCCCCCCGTATGACAAAATTGTTTATTCATATTTTTCACATTTTTGTACTACCCTTCTTCCAAGGAACTTTGGGTGGTATGGAAGGGTCCTTTCTTTTGCCCACTTTGAAAGTGATCGAAGCCAGTGATTTTCACATGACAGTTGTATGTTCATTTTCAGTTGGTTTTTTTAGGCCATAACCTTTGATAGAATGAAGATATTACACTTCGGTTTGTATCTTTGCATTCTGCATTACATTTCCTTTCCCATGATATACAACATGATAGTATTATTCATATATACCAAGGTTTTCACCATTTGGGCCACTAGTGTCAAGCTCAACTTGTTGACCCCCGAAATTAACCAGCACAGAGGAAAGTAAACCACTCGTGCCCTTATCACAGGGAAGGGGGACGAACGTGCCCTTCTCCTGTGGAGCCCCCTGTAGCTGCCTGGCTACCGCTGCTAACCCCCATAGTTGGGAAGCTCAGGATTGGGCTGTTAGTCTGTAGCAAACACAGGATCTGCCAATAATTCATTCCAGTTGTAAGCTCTGCAGTTTCTTGTTCCAGGATGTGCCTTTTTGTCTCTGTTGCATCAAATTCTAGATCTTCTTAACTCTCTCTTTCTGAATCCATAATGTTGTTTTCATTATTCCATTTATCCTGGATTTTGATGGCAGTCTTCGAAGCAAGCCTTACATGCACTTGGGGAAAGAAAAGACCAGGCTGCCAAGTCAATATCACGCATGTAGGATATTACCAGAGCCAACCATTCCCTCATTAGCAAAAATAAAACAAACAGAGCAATTTGAAGAAAGGGGAAAAAGGAAGAAAAGAGACGAAATGAAGGGAGAAAAACGAACCATCCCAAAGATAACAGTATAAATAGTTCCACTTAACGCTAATCTGCAAATCCATCTTACAGATGTCTGGCATTTGGGCGGATGGTTTTTAAGAAGCCTGTGAGAATTTACAATGGGGGGGGGATATATATGAAAGACTTTGCCGAGAAGAACAGCTGGGAAACAGGTGAGAATGAGGTTTTGCCAGCATTTAGGGAAGCTATAAAAGACCCAGCAGGGGAAAGCTGCTGAGATCTGCACTTGTTTCCCACAATTTCTCATGGCGTTCGGATACGTGTGGATGCTGGAATTGGCCTATTTCAAATCTCCTCCCTTCTCCTTTTGTACTGGCCTTAGGCATTGTTGGCTGTCCGATGCAAAATCCTGCATTGGCCCCTCAGATAGCTGAGCCTGTTGGAGACCTGCCACTGCAGCCGGGAAGGGGTGCAATAGTGGATACGTCAACCTCGCCGTTCTTGACAACACGAATGGCCTATGCTGGGGTAGTGCTGTGCTGTTTTTGCACGCCCTTCCCAAGCAAGGGCCGTCCCGAAAGTGCACTTTGATGTGGCAAGGAAGGGGAAGGTGCAGACCAAAAGGCTGCCACTGGTCAGCACTGGGCCTCTGCACTGCTCGGACAACCACCACGTACTGGTGTAGCTAATGAAAGTGTAGCCCCGGAAGTGACATCCCGGAAGTGACGTCCCAACAGGAAGTGACATCACAGTTGTATTTTCCTTTCCTTTTTTTTTTGGCCGTAGAATGAAGATATGGCACTCCAATTTGTCTCATTGCATTCTGCATTAAATTCCACATTGAATGGTATGTAATATGATGGTCTTATTCATACATACCAAGATTTTTACTATTTTGGCCACTAGTGTCAAGCTCAGCTTGTTGCCCCCCTCTCGTAGGCGGTGGTGAGCAGGCCACCGGGCAGTGGATAGGTGTCCTGGGTCATCCTGCCCCCTTTCACCCTTTGAACCCCATCACAGAAGACCTCACATACAGGTCTGCGAACGGTCAAGATGGTTTGCCACTGTGCTTGGCCAATGGGCTTCTCGGAAGCCCTGGAAGCCCAGTGAGTGTCCCCAACTCTTTGTACTTTCTACTCTCATGCTATCACAAATTCTAAGCCATGATACCACTTCCTGGTCCTAGAAGTAGGCTATCTCAGAATGCCAGGTGCAAGGGAGTGTTGTCCTGGGTGCTCCCCGAGGCATCTGGTGGGCCACTGTGAGATCCAGGAAGTTGGACTAGATGGGCCTTTGGCCTGATCCAGCGGAGCTCTTCTTAGGCACTTATGACTTGGCAACCAGAACTGGACACTGTATGAGCAGTGGAGGGTTCAGGCTGAAATTCTGACAGGTGCCCTGTACCCGGCTAATAAATAATCTCCTTCTGCACATGGGGGTGGAGTGGGGTGGAGAAGACCTCTTGATTGGAATTGATTGGCATGTTTCAAGATGCCTTTGCCAGGTTTGAGTCGACCCTCCCACACCTCCACGGACAATACTGGGAGGGTCCTGACTTCCTTGCGCTCCAGCGAAATGCTCTTCTTCCCCCCCCCCCCGCCTGCTTGCAATGGATTTATAAGGAGCTTCCCATGGTTGGCAGCTCCCTTAATTGAAACCAAACTTGCGCGTCCTTTTTTGTGAACAAACATGGCACAGAAGAAGAAATGTTTTCCGTCGGCTGCCAAGGATTTAAGTGCCTACAGGTGTCTGAGGAATGCTAATGGATGGGAGGGGGATATGGTGGGGGGCATTGCTCGGCGGGCTGCATTTGGTTCCCATTAAGGCCCCTTTCCCTGCTCTCGGTGCACCCCCAGCCCCTTCCTGAACCCTGAAGCGAAATGCCGCTTTCATGAGCCAATTACCGTCCCCTCTCCCCACGTCCCGCAACTGAAGCTGTGGCTCCATTAACAAAGAGCAGATGTGAAGGAGCACTGTCCTGCTCACCCCGCGAGTCCAGCGGTACCGTCATCAGGGAAAACGCGGCTCCCAGATTGAGTCTCCCCTTCAACCACAAGCGAGTAGGAGAAAGTGAAGCGGATCCCAGCTGTTCCCGACTGGGGCAGTGGAACCGCATGCGGTTTGCGTCACCCTGCTGGAGCCCAGATGGTCAGCAGTGGGGTGTTCGCGCATCTTTAGATGGAGCATGGCTGCAGGATATGGGCTGCTGCGGCTGAGCAGGTTGAGAGTGTAATCCTAACCTGGAGTTAGGCTGGAATAGTTAAGCTAGCAAAGTTTGGCTGGCACCAGGGCCACCATAAAGACCACTCTCGAAGTCAGGGAGGATGGAGCACATCCATGTGCTGGCCTCTCTGACTCTGAGAGTGGTCCAAACGTGCTTTATAGTGTCCCTTGTGCCAGCAAAACTTTGCTGGCCTAACTGTGCCGGCCTAATCCCAGGTTAGGATTGCGCCCTGTGTGCTGTGTGTGTGTGTGTGTGTATGTGTGTGCGCGCAAATGCAAAATTGACAAAATATTTGCTTGATCAGAGTGAGGGCAAAAAGGCTGTGTGTGTATCATTGTGATATCATACTGGTGACATGATCCCTGATTGGCTAGGCATGCATCACTGTGAAACCACACTGGATATGTGATCCCTGATTGGCTGGGTCATGTCATCATCCAGAAGTGGCACCCTCTTTAAAATGAGGACACCAAGGCAGCTGTCAAGATAGTATAGTGGAAAGGCACAACCCAATGCAAAAAAATGCACTTCTGGAGAACCTTGGGAAGAACACATGAAACCCTCTTTTATGCCCCAGAAATGTTTTCCCATGAAATTCAGCTCAATGTTTTCATTGGGATGTGACCGAATTCCTCTGTTGCTGAAATTCGCAACAGAATGCTAGTTCTGGACCCCTCCTGTTATCGAGCAGATCAGATGTTATAAAATATGGACATACTGTATGCCTGCAGATTCCAAACATTTCATACGTTTGTGGAAAAATATGTATTTAATTGTATACCTCGCACTTTATCATCTCACCAGCTGTTAGGGTGGGAAACGCATGGCACTTCTTGGAGGAAGAAAAAGGTTTTTTTAAACACATATTTTAATAAGTGGAGCACATATTTCACGAACGGGGAAAAAAAATCTGGAGATTTTTAGTGAAAGGCAGCAGAGCAGAAATCAAAGGAAGCGGTGAGGTTCGGATGGCATGGAAACAAAGAGATCCCTTGGCCATTCGTTTGGTTTCACTTTGGTCCACTTTCCATTTGATAAGTTGAAAATGCATCAGAAAGCTATTCTGATTCATTTTCAATAATGAGTTAAGCATGACCTCTGTATGACAGTTTCGGTGGGTTGGTACCTTCTTTTACTGTGATCTGCTGCTGCTTAACAGACATTTTCATTTTGATTCTTTAACATTTTTAACAACACCAAAGTTCTCTGAGAGAGAAGTCAGATAATAATAATAATAATAATAATAATAATAATAAATGTATTTATATACCGCCTTTCTTAATATCACTAGATTTCTCTAATGACTGTAACTCAAGGCGGTTTACATAGGCAGACTTTTATTCACAAACCCAAAGGTTTTTACAATTTACAGAAATGTTCTATCTTTCAAGAACAACACTCATACAGATCTTTCTTTCTGGATTTAGCCTTCTTACTTAGCCGCCCGTCTGTCTTCTGCTGGCTGATAAGAGGCTTCCCTGCTCCCACCAGAGACACAGCTGACTTCAGCACACTCCTCCTCCCACGAGGCAGCTGGAACTCAGCTTTTAATCAGCTGCAGTTTGCAAGGTCTGCCGCTCACAGAGACTTCCGGTAGTCTCGAGCTCACGACCTTCAGATCTTCAGCTGTTATCTTCAGGCAAACGGAGGCATTAACCCTCTTGGCTAGATCATCATATGCTATGCTAATGCAGTCGGGGCTTCTTGATATAGCCACCCTCCCACTCCAATATACACTGGATAGTCTCTGGCCTCCTGTAAGCACCAAATTAGAACAAGGCAATGGATAATTAACCCAAGTAACAGAAATGTGTTCATACCACAAAGCATGAAGCGTGGTGCAAATCGAGAAGCCTCGTTTGTGTGCTCCTCTATAACGATCATAAATAGCACCTGTCAGGCAGTCTGGTTTATGTCTCAGAAGCAGGAAAGGCCAGCGGAGAAGTTAGGAAGGAGAGAGCTGTGCTTAGAAGTGGGGCAGGGAGGGAATGTAACTGGGATGGCGAGGAGATTTGGGTGGAGATGTGGGGAAAAGTGCTGAGCTTCCCCAGTCGGGTGGGGAAGACTTCAGGACAATCTTGCGAGATTGTCAGGGTTGACAAGCAGGGGCATCACTAATGAAAGTGTAGGTCAGTGCGGCGGGCAAAATGTGCCCCCGGAAGTGATGTCGCAACTGGATGTGGCATCACAGTTGTATTTTCATTGGGGTGGCTTCTGCAGCACATCTGGGCAGTGGTGTCATTCAAATGCTTTAGGAACAGGAACTCACTTTTGATTGGCACTTGTCGGGAACCCGGAACCAGCCACGGAGCCCGTTAGGATCCGGAACGCCCGTTCTGGTCCGTTCCCCCTGAATGACATCACTGCATCTGGGGCAACCTTATTGGTATGACACTACGTCCCTCCCCCATTTGTTTTCTGGTACCGCCACTGTTACCATCTGTATCCATCCATGAAATATTGGAGAGCACAATCTTGGTGGCATCTTAAATGCTACCAATGTATGGTGGCATAAACTTCTGTGGTCCAGAGCTCATTGTGTCGGGCACATCATAAAATTGTCCATCGTGCCTCACGGTATATAATTGGTAGCTCTTCAGGTGCCACAAGACCCTTTCTTGCTTCCCATGTCTAGGAGCCCTGTGGCTTTTCATTTCAGACATCTTTACTAGCTTCTCCAGGTGTGTAGGTGTGAGCAAACTGGCCCAAAAGGACTGTTTATTGTCGATTGTGGATTCATTTACGGTGGGCACTGATCCAAGCTTGCAACTGCCCTGCCTTTGGTACCAGGATAAATGGGGGAAAAAAAATCATCACAACCATGCCAAACTTGTGCCCAGTTCTTAATGGCGCAGCTCATACTATGTGGGAAATTGCTTGGGGGATGTGGTGGTCGGAGGGGAGAAGGGAAGCCAGACACATCTATGTGCTGCTCTGGAGCAATGCCTTCATTTACCTGGTTCAGACATTTTGCATCCACGCTGCTTGCAAACCAGTCCGGAGAGTATACAAGTATTTTAATGAGAGGAGCGAGTCGATTCGTAAAACAATGAGTATAAAACAGCCAGAGATTGCCCTCTGACCTTAGTAATGACTTGTTTATTGTTGGAACAGCAGTATGTAATACAAGAAAATTTCAGAGTGGCACTAACTGGGAAAACACCAGTAAATAGCACCATATAAATGTTAAGCCCCCCCCATCTACCGAGCCTTGAGATTATCCAATCCTACAACCCGTCCAGCATGACCTGAATGGGGTGAAGGACGATGGCAACACCTGCGCAGTGTATCTAGTTTGTTCCCAATGGGGAAGGATGATTGAGCTGCAGACGCTGGAGCAAAAATGGAAAAGCTTGGAAGGAAAGAACAGGAGGAGGAACGGACTATAAACTCCACTCTGCCTTCCACAAGGAGCTGCTTCCTTGTAAGTCAAGCCATTGGTCCATCTGGTTCAATGTAGTCAGCACTGACTGGCAGCAGCTCTCTAGGGGAGAGGTGTCACTAGGGTTTGCACCACCCGGTGCAAGAGCACATCGTGTCACCCTCAGGATGGACCATACAGAATAAATGACAGTGTCCTATGCACAGGCTAAATGCAGTGGCATCATGAGGGCTGGTCACTTTATTTACTTATTTTAATAGATAACAGTACAGGTCACCCAACCCATCAGTCACCAACAGAAAAAACCTGTGGCCAACTTGATGACACTCACAGAACTGAAGAGGAGTCCTAGTATTAGCCCGGACACATGGAAAAGAGAGCTGACTCATACTAACACCTTATTGGTTTGGCTGGTGCAAGGGCAGTTCTGGGCAAGGGGGGGGAGGGAGGAACTGGGTGGGGCGGGGGCGGGCTGGGAGGCGGCACGGCCCTGAGAGGGGTGGAGTTGGGATGCTGCCGTTAGGCCACATCCAAGCTTTCGTCCCCAGGTCGAGCAGCCCCAGTTCAGGCCACATGGCTTGCTTGGGGCTGCACCTGATGCACGCGCAGATCTGAGCAAGCCCATCGGAGTGGCTGGCGCCTACCAGGAAGGCAGCAGCCAGCTCCTAACTTGCTGTGGATATGGAGCAGGCCCTCCAGTGCAAGTTAGGATTGTGTCCTCAAGCCAGGCAGACCCGTGTTTTGCACTGCCCTAGTGGAAGGCGTGGGCTATAGGCCATGATGGATTGTGCAACCCCCTTACATTAGCAGTAGGCTATTTCAGAGTACTGGGTGCAAGGGAGTGGCAACAGGATGCAGGCATCTTGTTGTCTCGTGTGCTCCCTGGGGCACCTGGTGGGCCGCTGTGAGATACAGGAAGCTGGACTAGATGGGCCTTTGGCCTGATCCAGCAGGGCTCTCCTTATGTTCTTAAGGCGTGCAACACCTCCATTGGCCATTGTGTGTGCATGTGTGTTTATGCGCATCTGTGCGTGTGTTGGGGTGACTGCAATGGTATAATGTGTTGCTAGTCTGCGCAGGGGCCACAGCTGGCCCTGATGTTTCAAAAAAAAGATACGCACACAACCTTCCCTCAAAATCACTGCCCAATCCCACCTCCACTTTCCCCCCCAAATAAAAACAAGCTGGTCATTAGTTCCTTACTACAAGTTGTCTTTGAGAGGAGTTGATACGAGTCAGGCAGACACCCGAGCGAGGCTGGGGGAGGCGGAGGGAATCTGTCAAAGTGTTTTAAAATGTCAGAGTAAGTGGGCCTTTTTTTTTTCTCCTCCTTCCCCCGACGCTGTCAAAACAGGAGGCCTGAACTTTCCATACAATGGCCTTCTATGAAGGCAGTTTCATAACCAAGAGCCACTTTTCAGTCGAGGAAAAAGTGAAATGATTGCTCTAACTAGTCCGGGCCTATAATGAGGGGAGAGGCAGCTGCCCGGAGCCCGGCCGGGCCCTAAGTCCACATTAATGAGACTTCACATGGAGATGTCGTCTCTTTCAGGAAGCTGGGATCTGAAGAACAGCTGGAGGCCTGCAGTCATCAGGGCTGTTTATTAGGAGGCAAAGAAAAGAACTTTGGTCCGAGTGTTTAAGGTCAGCCCCGAGGTATCCCCAGGAGACATCAAGAGAATTTATGACAGGGTGGACAATAGTTCAACGAAAGTTCTCTCTCTCCAACTGGGCAAGGTAATCAAACCCACCGTCCAGCCCTCTCCGGCTTTTCTTCCACACTGTCCAGCCAGCCGAAATTAAAAATCACTTTACCTGGGTTTATCCTGATTAAAAGGGGTCGCGCCTCCAGCACTTTGAAGCTGGGCTCCTGGCAGAAATCTCCTGGCAGCCTTTTCTAATCACTTTCAAGCCAAACCTCATTAGCAGAGCTCCATTGTGAGCCATAGACTTCCCTGGTCTCATTAGTCACTGTAAATCTCTTGGCTAAGTATTTACGGGCATATTTACGGGCACCGTATCCCTCTGGCTTGCTCTGGGAAGGGTTTGATCATTCCATCATCTACGAGAGGCACTCGTTTGGAGACTGGGTGTCTAATTACGTGCCGGTTCACACGTGCAGATTCAGCGCTGGGGTTAGCCAGTGACTTGCATGTGTGAACGAAGCATTCCACTTATATTCCATAGAGGCACTTACATCCTCTCCTCTCTCACCGTTACTCTTTTTCTATATGACTGTTGCAGGATTCTTGGTCCTCTCCTCTGGATAGGCTTGATGTGGAAAGTTGCCACATCTTGTTCCAATCAAAAGGAAGGCAGAGCTCAGCCACTACAAAAGTAGGTGGTGGTGGGGAAATGAAATGAATCAGGGTGTCTTGAATTGGTTAACTGAATTGTCGGTCCGAACGGTGCAAAGGTAGGACGAGATTGGCATTGCTTTCCATCGCTTTGAAGCAAATAAAATAAAACGTTGGGTATTTGAAAGTGATTCCTTCCAGCTGCACATCAATCAACAACATCCCCCCACCTTTCAAAAGCAGCACCCACAGAGTTGAATGCAGGAAAAGCTGCCTCTGATTCTGCTCATGTTCGACGGTTTTGGAGGTTTCAATCTGCAGTATTGTTGCAGAGATGAATGACAGTTTCTGTTTGGTTTTTCAGCCCTGAACATGTAGAAAAAGTGAACTTATGATCGTGATGCTTTAGCAATGCCTGCATCTGGTGGCCAGCCCCAGGAGGCTGAGCGCCTGGCATTCTGGGAAGGCACAGCTGGCTGCAAAGACACTTGGGACATGTAGGCACAATTGTCGTTCGGCTCCCTGGAGGAAGGGTAAAGGTGGGTCATGCCAGGGAGTGTTTTCATGGCCGCCAATGGAAATTGAATGAAGCCAGGAGTGTCGTGAAGCCCTGGTTATGCTTGGAAAGGAACAAGCTGCAAGTATCTCAAATCCGCCCTGGGCCATCATACAAGTTTTAGATGGAATTTAATTTTCAATATCAACCGCATGTACAAAAGCCATGGGAGACCTGAACTGAGAGCACAATCCTAACCTGGAGTTAGGCCAGCACAGTTAGGCCAGCAAAGTTTGGCTGGCACAAGAGACACTGTAAAGTATGTTTGGACCACTCGGAGTCAGAGAGGCCAGCACACAGACATGCACCATCCTCCCTGATTCTGAGAGTGGTCTAAATGTGCTTTACGGTGGCCCTTGTGCCGGCCAAACGTTGCTGGCCTAATTGTCCCTGCCTAACTCCAGGTTGGGACATGGTGGCGCAGCTGGTTAATCCGCTGTTGCTGGGCTTTCCGACCGGAAGGTTGGGAGTTCAAGACTGCGCGACGGAGTGAGTTCCCGTTGCTTGTCCCAGCTCCTGCCAACCTAGCAGTTCCAAAGCACCTAAATGCAAGTAGATAAATAGGGACCACTTTGGTGGGAAGGTAACAGCGTTCCGTGCGCCTTGGCGTATGGTCATGCCCGCCACATGACCACGGAAGCTTGTCCTTGGACAAAACGCTGGCTCTACAGGCTTAGAAATGGAGATGAGCACCGCCCCCTACAGTCGGTCACGACTAGACCATTTGGTCGTGGGGAAACCTTTACCTTTAACTCCAGGATTGTGCCCTGAGACTCACCTTCTCTCCTAATCAAAGTGCTTTAAAAAGAAACGAAAAGGAGTGATTTGGACTGGTCTCTCAGGCCTCATAAAGAATGATGAATTAAAAGAACGGTCACCTTTGGGCCCACATTGGAAACGTCAGCACTCCAGGCCATCCCACTATTACTGTGCTTTCAGGCAGCAGGCCGCAGAGTTCAAGCCCTAGTTCTTGAGAAGATCCTTTAAGTGTAGATAACAGGAATTAACCCCCTGACCTTTTTCTAATGCAAAGCACATGCCCTGCCAGTGAGCTAAAGCATGCCTGCACTCGTGTTTCTTGCAGCCCGGTGACACCTTACCTGCCCTGTCTTATCTCCAACATGCCACAGAAGAAGGAAAAAAGGGACATGCTTCTAGCCCCTGGTTTCTTGCAAGCCTCGCTTCCTCTGGTGGTTGTCCATGGTTGAAGATGCTACTTGACTGCTATGTGCTACTTTCTCCATTTAGTCTTGCTGTTGTTGTTGTTGTTGTTGCAGTTGGTGATTGGCAACTGGTGCTGTTGATGGAAAAAAAGGTCAATTCCAGAACCGGTTAGTCTACCTTTTGGCAGGGTCTGTCCACTAATGAGGTACAATGGAGGGACCATCTCAGAGGGTAGATTGGCGTAGAGGGGGCAGGGGTATAGCTAAAGTGGGCAGGGGGGGTACAATGCCCTGGGTAACATGCCTTAAAGGGGCACCAAACTGCACCCTGGATAGCATGTCCTGAAGCAGGCGACGTAACATCTGGGAGGCCTTTTGAGGCCTGGGGAGGTTTTTCTTTTTTAAAGTGTAAGTCTTCCAAGAGGCCTACTGAGGCCTTCCAAGGCCACCCCATGTCTCAGACGGCATCCTGTAGTCCTTCTGCGGCCTACTGAGGCCTTCCAAGGCCACCCCATGTCTCAGAAGGCATCCTGTAG